>JAEUBB010000042.1:27349-47387 GCA_018257885.1 Parmelia sp. 050094
AACTTAAAAAAGATTTAGAGCTTTATAAAATTTATAAACTTTTATTAATAATTTATTTATAAATTCTTAAAGATTATTTATATTCTTATTAATCTAATTAAAAAGAATACGCCTTTTATATAAAATAATATCTATAAAAAGTCTTTTTAATATTTAAAAAATTAAGTAATATCTACTTTAATTTTTAAATATTTTAATTTCTTTTACTAAATTATTTTTAAAATTAACTCTTTTAATTATATACTTAATAGAATACTATTCTAATATAATAATAATAAAGTACTATATTCTATAGCTTTCTATAATAAAAGTATAATTCTAGTTAAGTATAATTATTATATTTATAATAAGAAGTTACTAGCTATTATTTAATATTTTAAGTATTAAAGATTAAAGTTAAAAGATATTAATCTACTAATTTAAGTATTTACTAATTATTAAGTATTAAAGATCTTTATAAAAAATAAAGAATTTATATAATATTAAACTTACTACTTAGATATTTTATTTAAATATAACTTTAAAATTATTTTTTAATTAAATAAATTAAATAATAAAGTTAATATTCTAATCTATATATCTATATCTACTTTAAAGAATAGTAAAAATAAGAGAATATAATATTAATATTAAATTATTTTAACTTCTAATTAAATCTAGCTCTAAATAATTAAGATTAAAAAAAATATTTTTAAATAAATTTATTAATTAAATTTAACTAATTCTATATATAACGAATTTTATAAGATAATCTTATAAAATTAATATAAGTTTTATAATTAAATTTTAAAAAGATTTTAAATTATTAATAAAGTTCTTTATAAGAATAATCTTTTTTAGATATTTAATACCCCTAAAAAGTTATATACTAAGTTAATAAGAAAGATTTATAATTAATCTTTAAGTAATTACTATAAAGTATAAAGAATTATAAATCTCTTTACTTATTATTATTATTAATTAGACTTTATATTTATTATTAAGTAATATATTTAAAACTATTACTTCTATTAATATAATAAATTATTAAGAAATAAGATTAATAATCTACTAATTCCTCTTCTAGTATTTTAAAAGAGATAATAGAATATTATTATAAATTTTATTATTAACCTCTTTATATTAGAAAACTATAATATTATCTATATTTTTATTAATTAACTAATTAAGAAATATTATTATATATCTTATTATTAAGAAAATAAAAAATATTTATTAAAAGAATTAGTATAGATTTTACTATAGAATATATACTAACTATATAGCCTTTTCTTATTAATTATCTTTAATAGAGACTCTTAATTTATATCTATATTATAAAAAAATCTTTATAAATATCTATATATTAAAGTTAATCTCTTTATAGCTTACTATCTCTAAATTAATAACTAGATTAAATAAATAAACTAAGATATTAAAAGAGATCTATATATATATTATAATTATTTTTAAAATAATTAGATTAAGTAGATTTTTATAGTTAAGTTTAATAATAATAATAATACTTTTTTTATAATCTCTTTTATATTATTCTATTTTAATAAAGGTTTTTATCTATATATATTCTTTAATAAGAATTATACATTCTATAAGTTAACTTATAAGTAGCTTTAAATTAATAAAGTAGAGAATATTATTATCTATATAGAATAGCTATTAAATTATAGAATTATTAAAATAACGAAGACCTAAAAAACTATAAGAGTTTAGATAAATAAGTATTATAAAAATATTATTTATAATAAAAAGAATTAAGTCTAATTATTATTTAAAAATATTTAAATTAAAAGATCTATTAAAGATTTAAAGAATAAAATACTAAATCTTTATTAAGTTATTAAAAAGATTAGTAAAGTATATAAGCTAAAGCTTCTATAAAGTATAAAAAATAATTTTATATTTAATTTAAATATTCTTTATCTTATAGCGAATAATTTACTTTTAGACTAAAAACTTAAATTACTTAGACTAAATATAACGAGTAATAGCTAGAAGATTTAAAAGATAGATAATATTCTAAACTTTAAAAGATACTATAATAGGCTTTAGTATAAAGTTAAATAATACGATATAAAAAGAGATAACGAATAGTACTATATTAATATAGATAAGTTTAATAGAGCTTAAGAAATAGTTAATAAGTACTATTAAACTTACTTTAAAACCGTATAATAAGAAGATACTAAATTAGAATAAGATATATATAAATTATTTAAATCTAACTTTAAATTTAAATTAATATATAATAATTAAGCTAATTATTAATTTATACTAAATTTTATATATACTTATTATATTTATAAATTTAATTTTAGAAATCTTTATTTTACTACTATTATTATCTCTTCTACTTTTAAAAGTAGAGAGTAGCTTTAATAATCTTATTACTTAATTTAATATCTTAATAAGTATCTTCTAAGTATTTAATAATAAAATAATAATTCTTTAAGCTATAATAAACTAATAAGAGATAACTTTTTAATAAATCTTAATAATATACTTTCTAATAACTTATCTAATTAGTATATATTATTTTTAAGCGTTTAAAGAGAATATATTATATATATATAATATTTATTTATAGCGCTAGAATATCGCTATTTAAGAGGGGAAATATTATTACGAGTATACTAAATACTTAGAATAATAATACTCTAGAATAACGTTATTTCGATCTTAATATACCTCTCTTATATTCTTTATATAATAATCTTTACTTCTTAGACTTAATTTATTTATTATATACTACTATTAATCTAATCTAGTTGCAGTCCTAATATCAGGTACGCTAAGTAGTCTTCTAATAAGACTAATATTAATAGTCGAATATTTAGGAGATTACTTCGTATAAGATCTCGCTAATAGACTCGTAGATAGCTACTTAGTTAGATACGTAGTTAAGTAGCTAATTAGATTAATAGTTAAGTATTTAGAATAGTACTACTCTATAAGAGACCTTGTAAATAGACTCGTAAATAGTAATTTAATTAATAACTTAAAAGACTAGTTAAGCTACGTATAAAGACCGACTAATTATATTTATTACTTAATTATATACTCCGCTAATATCGTAGTCTAAAGATCTCGCTATAGCTAGATTTATTTACGTTATTAACGATAGTTCTAATATTATCTATTATAGCGTATATTAACTTAGCCTTAATTAATAGAAGTCTAATAATAATACTTTCGCTAAGTATACTAAGTATTTATCTAAATACGTAACTATTTAGTTAAAAAAGAAGTTAGTCTCTATAACTTAGAATCTAGTCTTCTTTAATCTAACGCTTTAGATTAACGTCTTAGAGTTTCGTTTATATTAAGACGTTAACTCTTTCGCTAAGTATATACGCTATACAAGCTAGTATAGTACGGAGAGTATCTTATAAGTACTTTCTAAATATCTTTAAGAATCGATATATACTTAGTACTAGGATTATAATTAAGATCTAGTTATAGATCTTACTCGTATTTTAGATACGTTAGTAGCTAAGTTTTAAAAAGAGTTATCTAAATAGCTAGCTACTTAGTAGACTACTTAGCTAGTTAAAGAGATTTCTCGATAAGTAATATCGTAGTAGTAGTACTATTATAAGTATTCTAAATACGTAGCGTTATTTTTATTACTTAGTTAACTACTAAGTTATAGTTAGACTACGTATAACTAGGCTACGTATAAATACTATAAAGAAGTCTTTAAGTCTAATAATAAGCTTTATAATTACGTTCGCGAAGATTACTCCGTAGTTAAGAGCTTATAATTAAGTAATATAGCTCTAACTTCGCTCTATAGCTATAGAAAGACTCGCTTCGATAATATTAAAAAGAAGATATTTATTATAAAGAGTTTTAGTTCGCTATTTATAGCTATCTTTATTAGTAGAAGTCTAATTTCTAGTTAGATTACTATAAATTCGCTTACTTTTATAGAGAATATATATATACCGCTAGTATCGCTATTACTAGTATATTAAGTAATCTCGCTATCTTCTTCTAAGTATTAAGCTCCGCTTAAGGTATATCTTATAATCGATAACCTCTATACGAGATATACGCCTTATAAGTCTAGATAGCTAGCTATCTACCTTATAGTTTAGAATCTCTACGAGATATTTAGTAAGAAACCTTACTTTAATATAACTAAACGAGTTTTAAGGTTCTTAGCTAATAAGATTATAGCTAGATTAATATTTAATATAAGAGTAAAGCGAGTTAATTAAGTTAGCTATCTTACGATCTAAGATCTCTATTAGCAGTTCGAGAAGTCTTACTCTAGTATAATTAAATAGATCTTTAGATCTCTAAGTAAATATACTTCTATATAGCGTTTAGTTAATAGAATAGCAGTATATGATATAAAGGCCTTATAGATCGACTTATTCGCCAGTAAGTTAAGTACTAAGACGTTATTAAGTATAAAAAGAAATACGATCGTATTAATATACTTAAATAAGTTTAATATAGTTAGAGCAGTATAGTCTAGTTCCCTAATATCTCGTAGCTAATAGAAGAAGTAGAAGAGTATAATACTAGTATATATTAAGCTATAGCTAGATATCTTTATATCTTACTAGTAGTAGTATAGTTAGTAAAGTCGTTAATAGTATAGTTAATCTTCTCGTAGTATTTTAGTTATTAGAACCGTACCTAGAGTCAAGTCTAATAGAGATAAATTAAATAAGACAACTAGATAAGAAGCAAATATAGTATAGAAGAAGAACGCTTAAATAGTAAAAGAAATCCTCGCTAGCCTATATATTAATAAGAATATAATAATAATTAATAAATACTCTATAGGTCTAATATATAGCTAGAAATCTAATATATAGCTATAAATATCTAATTCCTAGGGTACGTTCGTAATATTAGTAGTCCGTAGTAGAAGAGAATTTATAAGATTAATACTTAGTAATAGTCTATAATCTCAGATATCTCTTAGTAACTTCTAATCGCTATTATAAAATATAAAAGTCTTAGCGCCTTTAGAAATTACTTTAAATTTAATATCTAAGTCTTATTCTTTAATATTTCGATCTCGATTTCTTAAATCTTAATTACTTAATACTAATATTATATAAGACTCTAGATTCTTACGTCTCTTATTAATATAATTAATAATATTTCTTAAAGCTATATAACGTTACTAGTAATTCTCGTCGTTACTAGCGTTAATCTTAATCGAGATTAGATAATTTAGATTAAATAGAGATATAATCCGCGTTTAATTCTTAGCGCTAGAAGATCGCTAATAAATTCGATTCGTCTATATTTCGAACTAATTATAGACCTTTATTTAATTTCTTCTCTACTCGTAAACTAGTATTTAAATATAACTATCTTTTAACTATATTCGTTCTTAGTTATAACTTAGTAAATTCTTAACTAAATTACGTTATTCTTAAACGCTCTAAAGGCTATAATATAGATCTCGCGACGAGGCTAGGCTAGACTTAGTATAGGCTAACTATAACGTTATCGTCGCCGCCGGAAAAGTACTCGAATTTAGCTAGATATAACTATTAAAAGTTAACTATTTTTCTTCTTAGCGAGTATTTCTCTATATCTATCTATATACGTACTTATTCTTATTCTTATAACTATTACTATAGCGACGAGGGCGTCGCCGTCTTCTTTTAAATAGTAGTAATTTGTTATAGAGTAGATTTAGAAGACCTCTTAGTATAGACTTAGTAAGGCTAACCTAGCGCCTAATAAAGCTTAGCGCTAATCTTCTTCGTAGATATCTAAATATTCTAGTCTTCTTAGAATAAAATAATTATATATATTATTATATACTATATATTAGTAATTAGTCTATATTATCTTCTTTTTTATTTAAGATTTTATTAATTTTAACTTTATAGATTTTAATACTTTAAGTAATTAACTAAGCTATATATCTAAAGATAGTTTAAAGTATATTAAAAAAATATTAATTTAATAAATAATTTATTTTTCTATAAGTTTAATAATTCTTATTAAAATTAAGTTAAAAAGAGATATAAATAAAGATTACTATTATATATAAAATTACTAAGATTAATATTATTAAAACTATAGTAATATATTAATTAAAGATAAATATTAGTTAAGAAGTTTTTTTTTATCTTTTTAAACTTAACTTTATTTTTTTAATTCGCTTACTAATTATTATCTAAATAATAGAGATAATCTTAATACTTTTTTATAATAATAAATACTTTATCTATTAGATAGTTTTTAAGATAAGTAGAAAGCTTTCTTTTTATTAATAAAATAATATAATAATTATTAAGATTATAATCTAAAATATTAGCTAATTAAGTAAATTTATAAAAAAAGAATTAAAAGCTATCTTTTATAGTTATAATTAAGTTATTATATTCTTACTCTATAGTAACTTTATAATATTAATCTTTAAATAATTCTTTTAAGTAATTAAAGATATCTTTAAGAATTTAATAAAGATTAAAGATATTTTTATATTATTAATTATAAGTTATTTTATTAGTATCTTTATTAATATAATTTAGAGTATAATACTTTTAGCTAACTTAGTAAAAAAGTAATTAGTATTAATAATAAGTTTCTTAATTATTATAATATACTACTTATTCTATATAAGATTATTATTATTTATAAAAATAAAAAAGTTAAAAATCTTTATTAATTTTATAATTTTTATAATTTTCTATTAAAGCTATATTCTCTATATCTTCTTAAGATCTTTATTCTCTTACTTTAAGATTATTAGTTAATTTTAAAGTTAATTAAACTCTTCTTTTTAAATCTTATATACTCTTTAAACTTATTTAAGTTTAAGGATTTTAGTTTTATATACTATATATTTCTTTTTATAGTAGTTAATTATTATACTATATTAATTTAATTAATAAATATTATAAATCTTTATATCTTATTTTTTATATAAGATTTAAATTATTTTTAATATAAAGATTATATCTTTTATTATAAATTAAGCTAGTTCTTTAGATAAATTAATATTTTATATATCTATATTAAGATTAAGATTCTTTTTATTCTTTAAAATTATTAAAACTCTTTATTTTTTTTATCTATTTTAAGAAACTACTAGCTCTCTTTTAAATATTTTTAAAAAACTTCTAAAGTTTTATTATATTAAGTAAAATAATCTAATCTTTTAAATTTTTAATACTTTATACTATAATATTACTATTTAGTATACTTATTTTCTAGTCGTTTAAGGTACTATAAAGACTAGTAATAATTTAAATAATATTATTTTAAATAATAATAGCTTAATAGAATAGTTTCTTAACTAGTTAAAAAAGAATATCTAGATAAAGTTAAATATAAAGTAAAAAAAAAAGAGTTAACTTTAAAATTAAATTTGAGGTATTTCTTAAGACGCTAAGACTTTATTAGAGATTAGAGTTATATTTTAAGACTTAATTAGTACTCGTAATATAGCTAGAATAATAGCTATAAAGAAGAAAGAGTAAGTACTAACTCGGATACGTATTTATATATAGTATTAAGCTACGCTAGGCCTAATTGGGAACTAGAGTATTAATATACTAGAACTATAATAGACTTTTATATTTTAGATTATTAATTAAAAGCTACTTTAAAGATACTAAAAATAGTAGACTTTATTTATTAATAATTTTCTAAATCTTTATTTTTTATTTTTTAATAGAGTTTATTTCTTTATTAAAAGAAGTTATTTATATAAATATAAGAGTACTTATATATATATAGCGATATCTTCTTATAAGGAGTTTTTCTTATAATTATTAAGTTTTAGCTACGAATAGTTTATTTTATCTATAGATAGACTATATCTAAATATTTAATAATCTAATATTAAAATATCTTTATAATAATTTTAATAATAATTCTCTTTTACTATTTACTTATTAATATAAATAGAAGAGTAAATAATCTAGTTATAATATTAAAACCGTACTTAGAGTTAAGTCTAATAGAAGTAAATTAAATAAGATAACTAAATAGAAAGTAAATATAGTATAGAAAAAAAACGCTTAAATAGTAAAAGAAATTCTCGCTAGCCTATATATTAATAAGAATAAGTTAATAATTAATAAATACTCTATAGATCTAATATATAGCTAGAAATCTAATATATAGCTATAAATATCTAATTTCTAGAGTACGTTCGTAATATAAAGTTCTAACTATCTAAGAATTCTACTTAAGTATAGAGAATACTTATTATAGTTCTAGGCCTAAGTATCTTAAGTAGTAGAATAGAATTATACTGCTAGTATAAAATTTAGTCTTTTAGTCTAGTCGACTAGCGAGGCCTCTAGATAAATCTATTTTCTCGGGGTTACTTCGTAATAATACTAGTACTAATATAGCTAGCTATAGCTTAGCCTTCTTAAGTATCTTTTCTAAAGAAGGCTTTCTTAGCTAGAATCCTTTATCTAGCTATCGTAATAGCCTTCGATAGAAAAGAAAGAAGATATTAAACTACTTTAGTACTAGCTTCTCTAAAGACTTCTCTATAAGTAGATCTTATTAAATAGATTCTAATTAAGTCTTTTACTACTTACGAATTTACTATACGTATATTAATTACTATAATATTTTTAAACTTAATCGTAGATTAAGTTTAATACTTTAAGAGATCTAACGAGCTAGTAGTAATTAAGTACGCTCTATTAAAAGACGTAATACTTTTAAGAATTTTATTATATATATATATATATATATATATTTAAGGTTCTATTTTATTTAATTTTAGCTCTATCTTATTCTTTTATATATACTAATAAAGTTACTAGTTTTATTAAATCCTAAGAATCTATTTATTGTCTTAGTTACCGTCTATGTTTTTGTAGTTATCTAAAATTCAAGTTTTGATAAACCTCTAGATAATCGTTTCTTTTTTGATTACCAATGAGTACCGAGATAGGCATCAACAGTATGGTAAAGGCGCCACCAAAAGGATGTCAGCACTACGCACACTTGAGCGATATGCCCTGGGATATTCAGAAGTTTGTGTAGTACAATTGTTATCATAACTCCACTGATACTCTGGACAGGTATTATCATCAACGCTTTAGTATCTTTTCGAAATATGACGAGGGTATATGGATGACAGAAGATGCTTGGTTTGGCGTGACCCCGGAGCCAGTTGCGAAGTAAGCCACGGCGAAAGACATTATTCGAATGCATTGACAGGCCTTTAGCACCATTGCGAGGCATATTGCTAAAGCTGCCTCTGCGAAGAAAGCCATATTGATCGATTGCTTTGCAGGCGTTGGCGGCAACGTTATAGCTTTCGCCCAATCTGAGAGATGGAAGAGAGTCTACGCTATCGAGAAAGATCCGAGAGCACTAGCATGTGCAAAACACAACGCCAAGATCTACGGTGTCCGAGATATGATATCTTGGTACGAAGGTGATTGTTTCGAGGTTCTGAAGAACGAGCTCGCGGATTTAGGCCGATACAGTATCCTCTTCGCTAGTCCTCCATGGGGTGGTAAGCCCAATGCACTTAGTAAAGTAAGGTATGAAGCGGTCCTAATTCCTGTAGGTCCTGGATACAGATCGGACACGATCTTCGACCTCGCAATGATGCAGCCTTACACTTTGACAGATCTCTTGAATCCCTTCCGACAATTGACTGAAGACGTGGTTCTATATCTGCCGAGGACTTCTGACATCCGACAACTAGCGGATGAATCATTTACAGGGGAGAAGACGACCGTAATGCACTACTGTATCGAAGGTGCTAGCAAGGTTGGTTGCAACCCGATTCAGGGTTTTCCTTGTTTAACCAAAAGCGTAGGCGGTCTGCGCGTACTACGGAGCTTTCGCATTTCCCTGAGCAATCAAAACGCAAGCTTGGAGATGCCGGAATTCGCGGGACGTTGAAAAGTATTTTACTTGGCGGGCGACGGATGGTGCAGATATAGGTCACTTCGGGAGCACAAGAACCGGGCCAGCAAAAATTGCGTTTACTTCGATACCCAATACCAACAGGATACACCGATCATCGCTGACCGAAGGGGTGAACTTCTAGCTAAGCTTGGCATCCTCGGAAGTAAGGTACACTAGATATGAAAGGCTAAACTTATGCTTATTTTATCACCTTAGTTTATGTTCAAACGTTTGTTCTTTTGGACCTCCAGCACTCTATATGATATTATCCTCTACAGGGCCTTTTCTTCGTTTCTTCTTTATCTATCACACAACATTCTTCTTGTTTTGGATCTGATTCTCCTTGACCGTGGAATCTATGGAGACGAAGTAAGCCTGAGCTATCAGAGCGCCTTCAACATTCGTGCGATCCAGAAGTGACCTACCTCGCTTAGTAGCGGCGGAAGCACCCCCCGAGCCCCCTAGGGAATTTGGTGAAGTGCCAAGACGCTATCATTTAGCGTAGGTATGTTACTTCTGGATCGCACGAGTACCTACTTACTTACATTCACCTCCATTCAGAGCTAAAGGCGGCCATGCCCCATGCAACGGCGCTGCACCAGTCTGCAGATGATCATGATGACATCCTGATCCAGCAGTTCCTTGACGCACCGACTACAGAAGATCCCTTTGGCCTAAATCGCGAGCTTGAACCGGGTGAAAAGGCCGATGACGCTGAGAATTATGAGGATATCAGCGATGATGATCTGGCGGAGGATGAGGATGCGGAAGGAGAGCAAATGCCTCAGATAGTAGGTGAAAGTCAGACGGCTGTTTCTTCGATGATTCTGGAGGCGTTCACGCAAGATGTTGACTTTCCGGTCTTAATGAACGGAAACAGCCTCAAAGACAACGCTTACGATGATGACCTATTTGGTGAAGATCTGTCTTCTCCCGTGGAAGTAAATACTGGAGCGGGAAAAACCCAAATCGCGCACGATCAAGATTGTCTGTCTGATTTTGACGACAGCACTTTGCCTCGAGCTCAGCCTGTAACTCTTCCAATTTCCCCTTTGTCACGGCAAGTAGAGGCCCCAGAGAAACATATTTCGCAGCCAACGATGCTCAGCTCCAAAGAGTCTCCGCCATCGAAAGAATTACAGCGCCAACAAGAGCTGCTTGCTATGTCCAGAAACAGTGCTACGAACACCGATAGCCTGCCGGCGCCTCCTGAAAATATAGAGGAATTGCTGGCATCATTGTGGCCCAAGTTTAAGCGTGACACAATACCAAAGTTTATCGACTTGCTTCCACCGAAACGAGCGAGATACCTTGGCAAATCAGTTCCGAAACCGCCGAAACCGGTCAGTCCAACTAAAGTCAATCTGGAGCTTGGTGTAGATCAAGAGAAGAGCTTCAAGGTGTCGTCGATACCCAACAAGCTCAACGCGGAGGAGAGTAGTAGTCTAGGAGTCGTAACCATACAAGAAGAAAGTATTGCCGAGAAGGACAATGAAGAATATATGGACGTCGAATCTGACTTCGAGAACGAGCTAGTTGGAGGGATTTCGTGGCAAGACTTGCAAATAGTATGCGAGGACTGGAATATTTATAGTGCGACAGAATCGCTTGGATCTGAACAGGATCCGTCTCGCTGTCGTAAAGCCAGTGATTTCGATGCGTCCGAAGAGCTTGACCGTGATACTGATCTTGACTCTGATCATCGATGGGCATCCGCCAAAGTAAGTCCGAGGCGTTACTGCGCGGGATAGTATGCTTACATTTGCACAGCGACGGAAATTAGACCATTCCGAGTCCAACATAGTGCGCGCTCCCCAGTCCTTGTTCCCATCGTTCCAGGATCCCGAGCACGCTACTTCAAAGATTGCGAAAACCATTACACTAGACCTCAATGATTCAAGACTTTTAATCGATCATGTCCAGCCCAATGCTATGTCCAGAAACGTATTTGGGCGATCGGATCTTAAGAGAGCAGGACGTGGAGCGTTCACGAAGGGGTTAAGCCAAAGATATAACATCTCCAACGATGAAGCGTATGACTTGCTCAAGGAGAATCATCAAAGCAAAGTTCGAAGCATGCTTGGTAATGTTGCTGTTGAGCACAGTCTACCTGCCGTAAGGTTGCAATGGCCATTCGTTAGTAACACCAACCTTCCACAACCATGCTACGCTTTTCCAAAGCTAACACTGCAAAGTACAAAACAAAGCTAGATAAGCAGGACGCAAGATCTTTCCATCGACCAGGCTTGAAGATTAATCGCAATGAACGGGTCGCTTTCAGCAAAACAGCGATCACCAAAAAGAAGCACACGAAGGGAAAAGACACGCAGAAGCTGTTTCCTGACAGCAAAGCTTTGTCATTGGCGGACAACTCAAATGTGCTTCTATTAGAGTATTCTGAAGAGTACCCGACCATGCTTTCAAATGTGGGCATGGGTAATCGCGTCATCAATTATTACCGAAGAAAGGCCATGGACGACACATCGAGACCCAGACTTGATGTTGGCGAGACGGCTATTCTTTTGCCCCAGGACAAGAGTCCGTTCTCGATATTTGGTCATGTCGACGCTGGCCATATTACCCCAACGCTTCACAATGGCATGTACAGAGCCCCAATCTTCAAACATACAGCGAGGAGCAATGACTTTTTAGTAATCAAGAACACAACAGGGACAGACGGCTCTGCTTGGTATATGAGGAACATCGAGAATCTGTACGTAGTTGGACAGGAGTTCCCGTCGGTAGATGTTCCGGGTCCTCACTCGCGGAAGGTCACAACGGCCTCCAAGAACCGCCTCAAGATGATCTCCTACCGGCTGATTCGAAAGAGTAAGAACAATAGAATTAGCGTAGGCGAGGTAACGAGTCATTTTGCAGATACCAGCGATATGCAAAATCGGCAGAAGATGAAAGAGTTCATGCAATTTAACAAAGAGCACAAGGAATGGCAAATGCGGTCTGGAGAAGCAGTTCCTGATGAGGAGATGATTAGGGCAACGGTGAAGCCCGAAGACGTGTGTCTGCTCGAATCAATGCAGGTTGGTCAGCAGCATCTACAGGATGCCGGTTTCAATAAGGAGGACGATGAATCGGAGGGTGACGAATCTAAAGAAGGCCAAAGTATCGAACAACAGCTTGCGCCTTGGTACACATCTCGGAATTTCTTGCATGCTACGCAGGGCAAAGCTATGTTGACCTTGCATGGAGACGGAGACCCAACACGCCGCGGCGAGGCTTTTAGTCTCATCAAGACCTCCATGAAAGGAGGTTTCAAGCCTGTAGGAGCAAGTGCGAACGAGAAAATGAATGCAAGGCAGATGAAAGAGTCTGGTGGCCATGCTTACAATGTCCAAGATCAACAAAGATCGTATGAGGAGTCTATTCGGAAAATTTGGGAAGCTCAGAAACAAAGCCTGTCATCGACAGTTGATCAGTCAGAATCGGACATGGACGAGAATCCGATCGAGGACGCTCCAAACAGTGCTTTCCGTGCAGAGACTCCGCGATCAGAAGCGCAGACATCTGCCATCCTACGGCGCCGAGACGACGAGACTGCCAGTCAATTTACCCAGGCTAGTACTGGTAGCCAAGTAGGGAAGATTCTCAAGATTACACGCCACGTCCAAGATGAGTACGGCAATGATGAGCCAAACACGGAAATTGTACGGGCACCGAAAGTGATACGGCAATACCTGAAGCGCAGACATGCAAAGGAGGCAGAGATCACAGGGTGAGTGCTAGCATACGGCTGGTAGTTGCAAAGCTGACTGTATCAGGCTCACCGATATCAAACCAACCGGCATTGCTGAGCAGGACCGGCGTAATCAACAAAGGTATACCCCTGTTCATGATCGCAATAACTGAAAGGCTGATGCAATCTAGGCTGGAGAAAGAGCTGGCCCGGCTACAACGCAACAAAGAGCGCAGAATTGCCCGTGACAAACAGAAGGGGGTCCATGTCGATGGAGCTGATGATGAACCAGTCTCACCATCTTCTCCTGCCAACGTACCGGTGAAAAGTGCAGGCACGCAACGTAAATGCGCAAATTGCGGCCAGGTTGGCCATATCAAAACAAACAAAAAGTACCACTCCCTAATGCTTTTTTTGAATTTCGGGAGCAGTGTGCTGACTGGAATGGCATCGAATTCAGGCTGTGTCCCATGCTCAATGGTACGATGAAGCAAGAGGAAGGATTTGGCAGTTCTGCGTTCACCATTGGCACTCCCGACTTGTGAAATCCATGTTGACTTCGCAATGGCGGAACCACTGACCCCGAATCGGGTCTTCAGATAGCACGGCCCCATTTGCGTTGCGTTGGCATTAGAACAGCAATGCAATCGTGGATCTGGGCAAGTCCAGACTTTCCAAGCAGCCAAAACTATTATTCACTGTGTGTAAGACTCATAAGCATTTCACACGGTCACACAGGGCGACTTTGACAGAAGTTTTGTTTGCCCGATCCTCATGCCCAATTTACTCAGACCGAGCTGTATGCCTCCAATTGCGGCTTAGTGATACTCTCGTGGATGTAAAGGAATACGCGGCATTCTGGCCGCAACTGCCTGCAACTTAACGATTGAGCCTGGGTTTGCTCGAACAATTGGCAAACAAGGGAAGAGGCCAAGAACAAGCAGAAACATATCTCGCGCCGCTAAGTTTAAGCAACAACGCAACGAGTCAGTCAAAGGTGGGTATCATGCTTCTTGCACCACGCTGCCGCCCACGCTCCTCTTCAAACGAGACAAGCTTGGGCCTGCGGTATGTGTAGCCAAGGAAAGCTCCCTTCTTCCGAATCTCGAGAGCTTTTCTGCCCACATCTTTGTCTCTGAGGACTCGATCACGCGGCCTTTTCTTCTCTTTCACTTTGCCTGGTTCGGCCTCTCTGTCGCGTGCCCCTTCTTTCCTGCCCCGACCAGAAGTCGCAGGATTCAAGAGAAGATCGTCCTGACCTTGTGCGCCATCAACTTGTGTCAAATGAGCTGTGCGGAGAACAGCACCACGCGTTTCTTCAACAGAGGCGTCACCCAGGTCAGATTGACTAGCCGCGTCATCGACATCGCTGATCGGCTCTTCCTCATCGAAGTACTTGGTATCGTCACGGCCACTTACATCGGGAACGAATGGGGGTCTTGTCAGGTGCAGTCGATCCCACGAGATACGACGAAAGAAGGTATGGGTCTTGATATCAGTCGCATCGTCTGGATAGACATAATTACCCTGATAGTCGTGCGCATGTGGGTCTGCACGTCTTGCTATCAGTTGACCTGGGGTGCGTTTCGAGTGCTGATAATCATTGAGCCGATACTTCTTCGAACATAGTCGATGCTCCTTTTCCTGTAAGAGGCTGTTGATGAGATCCATGGCATCGAAGCACACTTTCTCTTTTCTGTCTACCTCTCGTTCGTCAGGAAATATTAGTGTTCTCGCGTTGTCCTGCAGTAGTGAGTAAGTAACATCATTCACAGTTCAGAGCACGATCCGTACCAATATCTTGGCCTTTGTGTCCTCTCGTTTCTCGCAAACAAAAGGTGTAAAGCCGTACAAACACTTTCGCAGGTTTTAGCACGAAATCCCCCCATTTTTTCTGGTGTCTGCCTTACCTCGTAGAGAATGATTCCGATGCTCCACCAGTCACAACGCCCATCATATGGGTCGCCGCGGATTACCTCCGGGGCCATGTACTGACTAGTCCCAACTACGCTTCCAGCCAACCTCCGTTTACCATGACGGTTCCTCCATTGCAGTATTGATTCGTGGTCACTTGGGCCATCGACCTGTGGCTTTTCGTGCCGTCCTCGCCGGCCCGTGAGTATATCAGCCAAATTGGTCTTGACCTCTTTCAGGGCATCATCTTCTTGGTCTTGAGAGTCACCCTTGACCTCGATGCCTAATTTCTCCATCAAGGACTGTCGATGGTTTTTAAAGTAGCGCTGGTCGTGTGCCCAATGACCGTCGAATGCAAGGCCAAAGTCCGATATTTTCAAGTGGCCAGATGCGGAGATCAAGAAATTGTCCGGCTTTACATCTCGATGAATCCATCGAAGTCTGTGAGCTTCTTCAACACAGAGAATCATTTCTGCTATGTACCATCTTGCGTGCCTTTCTTTTAAGATATCCTTGCGAAATAGTAGACCCAAGAAATCGCCCCCGACCATGTACTCCATTACCAGGTAGAGATTGGTGCTGTCTTGAAAGCTAGAAATGAGGGGTACAACCCATCTGGACTTCTCAGAAGCGACAAGGAAATCCCTCTCAGCGCGCAAATGACCCTCTTGACAGTTTCTGAGCATGTCAGACTTACGAATCACCTTCATGGCGTAGACTTCCTTCCCGGGAGTTTTGGCCCCCCGTCGATGAGAACTTCTTGGGCCGTCTAGGGTCAATTTCAAGGCCTCTATGGCAGTGGCTTTTAAGTTATACAACTCCTCACGTGGCGATTGTCTCCAATTTGATGTAGCTGGCGGCGTGTAAGGAGCCAAGATTGTGTCGTTCTTCTCACGCACAAGTCTTACAACTCCAAAACTGCCCTTCCCAAGGATTCTGACCACTTCGTAGCCCGCAACAGCAACGCCCGAACCCGAGCCTTTACTTATCTCGTTAGTTTTACTTTTCAATACACGAGTCTGCCGAAGATGCTCGCTCTCATAGGCTGCCCATGTGGCGCGCTCGAGTCGACGTTGCTCTTCGGACATAGACTGAGATTCCAGGCGGAGTTCGAGATCGTTTCGTCTTATCGAGCGTGAAGTTGTGTGACCTGCTAACAACGAATTAAAATGAGTTTCGAAAAAGACCTTCGCACTCGCTGTTGTCTCTACAGTGACTACTGTGGGAGTGATGACTGGGGGTGCTTCTTGAATTGGGGTCAGTGGCTTTTCGCGTCCAATTATCTCTCCGGCAAGAATATTCGCTGTATCGCTATGTTTCTCGTTGCCATCTGTAGCTTTTGCAGAGCGCAACGAGGCGACATTTGATTCAAGGGAGGTCTTGCCGGTAGATGGATCACCTGCGGATACGCTGCCACTGCAGTTGTAACTCGAAGGCGCAGTGCTCACCCGAGGGCTAAGCTCCTGGTCACTCTGAGCACCAGGATCGTGAGGTGGATCTTCATGCATTGAGGGAAGGCTTGGCCTTGGGCGAAGGTTCGGGCGGTGAACTATGGTAGGGTTTCCAAAAGTGGCAGACAGTTTATGAGAGAGCTGGTGAGCGAAGCCTGAATTGGATTTACTCTGCCGGAACCCAGGCTCTGAATGCTTGATTTGGACATCAACCGGGACCAGATAAGGTTGCACTGGCTTGTACGATGTCCGGAGTTCGTCAGGAACGCTCGATTGCGCTGGCTCAGTCTCGACTAGGGGAAAAAGCCGAGTCTGTGATCGGTCTGGCGCTAGAGGAGTAAGACTTCTCTTGCCAGAAGACGACTCCAATATACCCAGAGGATTGAGGGCTTGGTTACGAGATGCTGTCGAGGTCGAGGGGGTTACAGTTTCCTTAACGATAGCTAGAGCAACATCTCGCTCACTTGGTGGGTTTGACGAATGCTTGGTATTCCGGATGTCTGACCGCGTTCAGTAGTTAGAAGCTTGTCGAGAGAAGAAGCGCATACCACTGCTCCTCTGAAAGCCCACAATGGAAAGAAATCTCGAGCCATGGCGTCGCATCCTCGCTGCCAACCCAGATCGCTCGTGGGCGTCTTCCATGCTACACCCATCCAAAGACACTTCATTGACAGCGAACTGATCAGTAGCGCCGTCGTAGATATCAAGCATTGATTGATCGACAACAAGCACCTTGTTCCGCTGACCGGAAACAGCAGCGTTTTTGGAGCTCCGGCGCCATTTTCTTTTGGTATCACCCTTCATGCCGGCGGTCTCGACGATTGTTTGAAGTCGAGGTACGAGCACTGATGAGTATGACAGAATACTTAGAAGAGGGCGTTCGGTATTCAAATGATGCTAGCAGTGGGCGGCAAGAAAATAATTGTAGGCGTAGTCTCGCTGTCGGAAATGTTGAGTGAAGATACAATTATCGTCCGAATGCTCGAATACAAACAGGAAAGGATCGGGCGACAAAGGCACATTGAAAGAAGACAGTGCGACATAACGTATAAGTGGCCGCGATTTACACTTCACTAGAGGGAAGGAGCGGATGCATTATAATTTGTCAAATCAAGTTCCGAAATGATCGACTTTACATCGACTGAAGTGCCCACTGGATGTCAGACCAAATCAACTTGTTCACAGCGTATGTTTGAGGCATCTCAGAAGTCTATAGAGAAGGTTTCTCAAGCCCACTGGTTTTAGTGGTCGGCAGAACGTCATCTCTGGACACGCCAGAGTATTGTAACCCTTCCTCTGAGGTGACTCTCCCGCCACTCACTCCTCGCGCCTCAGCCTCTGCATCATCTCTCGTGCCAGGCTTTTCGATGATAGTGGCTTTACTCGACAGCTCGCTTTCCTCTTCGTCTAGCGCCAAGTGTTGTCGAAGTTGGGCTGTATGATCATCCGAGACCTTCAAAGATTGGTCAAGCTCTCGCGTTAGCTTAGCAATTTGATCGTCGAGCAATTCATTTCTGTCCCTTTGTGCTACGTTGTTAGTTTCATCGATCGGTCGCTTCTCCCGATTCGTGCCCTCCCAGAGCACCTCGAGATCCTTCTCCCACCCTAAGGCCGCTGCAAGTTTCTGCACTCCAGCATCACAATCTCCAAGGAGAAGGACATCGTCCGGCCGAGAGCCCAGACCACCAACGCGCTCGAGATTGATGAGGACTCTTGGCACACCTTCCGAACACAAACCCGGCAAGCTGGCAAAAGGTTGCACTGTTAAGCTAGTTCCCATGACAATGCATAGATCAGCAGAGCTAGGAAGCGACCGGTTCCGATGAAACTCTTCTGGCAGCTGCTCACCAAAGAAGACAATGTCGGGCTTGACCAGACCGTTACACTGAGGCACAAGACAGCGAGGAACATCACCTTTGCTAACTGCCTGTCTCATAAGATCGTCTGAGAAGGAAGATCTACACTCTATGCAGTGGTTGTGAGCGAAGCTGCCATGAGCCTCAACTATTCTATCTTCTCCCACGCCTGCTTCACGATCAAGGCAGTCGATATTTTGGGTGAACAATTTCAACAAGAGACCTTTGTCTGAAAGTAATCGGATAAAGGAATGAGAGATAGTTGGTCTGTATTTGCCAGGATATAATTCGTGAGCGAGGGTGTAAAAGGGAAGTGGATTGTTTCTGAAAAATGATATGTCAAAGACGGCCTCTGGATAGGGTAAATCGAGTCGGGCGAGATTTGCATAGAGGCCCGTATCTGGGGATCGAAAATCTGGAATACCAGCTGATGTGCTGATGCCAGCCCCAGACTGTCCAAACAATGTAACATCTGTTTAGTATATATTTTGATTCTCGTCAGATTTACTCACCATGACCACTATCTTCTTCGCACGTCCCTGTTTGATGTAACTGGCAACGGAGTCGACCGACCTCTCCTTGAGTGTGAGAGGTGGCGTGCTGTCATCGATGGGGGAAGACTGTTCTTGCCCCATCCTGAATCGACGCTGTCGGCTTTGGGCTTGGGCAGGCTTTGAATGCCTTGCTCTTCTTCGATGACCTATACTTGCGGTGCAGCCAGACGCAACTCTGACGTCGAATTACTCTGATCGCCGACACGTCTACTATTTGATGACCCTGCTGACTGTAGAGTAGGTATTGCAAGCTGCCAACCACCTTAGAGTATGACACCAGCAAAATATCCAAGTCATAGGCGCGGACATACCCACTCTCCGCCACTACTTTTACGGCCTTCGGGCCCCGACGTGCCTGATAACACTAGTGGGTACTCCCGCTGCCAAGAAGGTTCCACTATAATTGATATCGACCAGCTTCTCCTGCCTTAAGGTACCTTACGGGCGGGCCTGCAAATGCGCAAACCGTATTATATCGATAGCAGTACGATATGATGTAAGACTTATAGTAATTTTATAAAAAAAACCACTAAGATTATTTGCGAATCCTATATCGTAGGATTTTTCGAATTAGTAGTTTTATTTTAATAGTAGACTTTTTTTTATTCGTTCTAAAGTTTTAGCACCGTTTCAGTACCGTTCCGGCACCGTTCTAAGATAGTTCTTATAAACTTCAAAAAAAAAAAAAAAAAAAAAAAA
>JAEUBB010000042.1:47409-137147 GCA_018257885.1 Parmelia sp. 050094
CCGAATTTATATCTTAAGAAGCTTAAATCTATAATTTTTTTCCTTTTTTATATATACGACTTCGAATTCTATAACTCTACGATTATAAACTACGATATAATCTATTACTCGGCTAAAGTTACTAATATAAAGAGAGAATCGCTTAGAATAGACTAAAACTAAAGCTAAAACTTTAGTTATTAAAGTTTTCTATCTTATTAGAAACCGTTCTAAAACGATTATTTTTAGGTATTAGTATAATTTATCTTAATAGTACTATTCTATAATCGTTAAAACTTTAGCTCTATTCTAAATATATTACTAGTAGCTTAAGAGTTTTAGTATATATAGTAGTAGTACGATTATAGATTAGAATCTTCGTTTATTAACGAAAGCTTTCTGTTACGGTACTAGTACTATTTGAACACGGTGTGCGTATTTGCAGGCCCGCCCGTAAGGTACAGTTTTTTGCAAAACTATTAATATTAGCTTCCGAGCGATACTCGACCCCGCTATTTTTTACTAAGATAACCGCCTATAGCGAGTATAAGATATATTATAATATTTAGTTATAAAGTAGCTATAAATTTATTTAAAGTTAAAATTATATATAATCTATTTATTATTTTAAATTAGTATAATTATTTTATAAATCTTAAATTCTTTATTTTATTATTATTATTTTATTATTATTATATTATCGTCTATTATAGAGTTTATTTATATTTTTATTTAATATAAATTTAAACTAAGCTATAATAATAATATTATTCTAGCTAATTTATATAGATTAAATATATAGTCTTTATAAAAAATAAAATCTTATTAAGTATAATATAATATTATTTTTATTTTAAATATTATTTTTAGCGAGCGTTTTAAAATTATTAGTTAATATATTAAAAAATAGCTACTTATATATTTTAAAAAGCGCTTTATATCGTATCTTAATAAGTTAATATATATATTATTTAATAAATTTAGTCTCGCTATTAATAAAAGTATTATTTAAAGAGCTTTATATTATTTTAGCTAATTTTATAAGTAAATAAAAAGAGTTACTAATTAATATAATATATTTTTATAAAAAAGCTAATTTATTATATTAATTAATTAGCGACCTAATTAGCTAATCTTTTTAAATAAGTTAATAATTTATAAATAAATTAATAGATATCTTAATATCTCTATTTATTATATATTAATATTTTTAGATAATAGAAAATATAAATAAATATTACTAAATAAAATATTCTTAATTAGCGAGCTATTTATATAATTAAAGAGATAGAGTTTATTATTTATATTTATAATAAAAGATTATCTTTTATAAATTATTTTTTAAAGCTTAATTACTTTTAAAATCTTTATAACTTTATATAAAATTATATTCTTTCTTATTATAATAGCTTTAATAAAGGCGAATCTTAATTAATTATTATATATAATAATATAAAGATTTATTATAGTATTAAGCTAGTTCGCTTATACTATAATATAGAAGTCTTATTAAAGTATTTATCTTTATATTTATTAAATTTAAATTTAATTAAAATCTTATTTTTAATTTTAAAGATATAAATTAAGAGATATTAAAATTTAACTATATTATACTTTAATAAAGATAAATATAATAACTTTTTAAATCTTATTATTAAGATATAGAAGAAACGCTATAATATAAATAATCTTTTTTAAAAGAGTAAAATATTCTATAGAAGTTAAAAAGAAATAAACGTTATAAAAAACTTAAAAAATAATTTATTTATTTTATAAATATCTAACTATAAGAGTAGCTATATAGACTTTATATTATTTTTAAAAATAATCTTATTAAGATTAAATTTATTTTTATATTTATTTATTTCTTATTCTTTATAATTATAGCTCTTATTTTTAATAGAATTTAAAATAGTAGATCTTATAAATATTAAGATTTAAGCTATAAAAACTATAGATCTTATAAATATTAGGGCCTAAATTATAAAAACTATAAAAGACTAAATATATATTAAGATATAAGCTAACTTCTTTCTATATTTAAATATATTTATATTATTAATTAACTCGCGTTTAATATTAAATTCTATATCTAACTTCTTCTATTTATATTTAAAATTATCGCTTTTCTATCTCTAAAAATAATAAGACTTATAGTACTTATTTAAAAGTATATTCTTTATATTTTTATAGATCTTTTAATTATATAGTATAATCTTTTACTTTATCTTATTAATAAACTTTTTTAAGTTAATATTAATTAAATTACTAGCTTTTTATTTTAATATAAAGGTTATTCTATAGCTATAAATATAACTTATTAAGTATTAAGAGTTATAATAGTCTCGCTAAATAAGTTTAGCTTTAAGATAAAAGAATTAAAACTCTATAAGATTACTAAAAGAGTACGCTAATAACGTAGAAAGCTAGATTATTATAATAATAAATATAAATATAATAGTAAATAATAAATATATTTATTAAATATTATTAATTTATCTCTTTTTTTAAATCTTATTCTTTATCTTATTTCTTAGTTTAAACTCTATTTTAATAAGAAGACTTATAGGCGATTTCTTTATAATAAGTCTATAAATTTAATCTTTTAATATAGCTACTAACTAGTTAGCTAAATCTTAAAATATAATTAAATAATACTTTAAGTCTTTAATATTATTATAGGAGAGTTTATAAGTAGTAAAAAGAATAGATTAAAAGCTATCTATAGCGAAGTCTTTTATAGAGAAGAAATAAAGACGCTAATATATATATAGCCTAGCCTAGTCTAGGCTTCTCTAAGACTTCTTAAGTAAGAAAGTAGTAAAGTAGCCTCTTATAAAAGACTTTCTTAAAGTACTATATTAGATATTAATAAAAATAAAATAAGTTAATATCCTTATTAATTAAATAGGCTAGCCCGTATATAGTAAAAGTAGTTAGTAAGTACTATTTATCTAATAGAAAATATCTTTAAGATTAAATCCTTTTAAACCTTAGTACTTTCTAGAAATAAGGGCCTTATTAAGATATTTAGCTACGCTTAAAGCTTCTAATAATTTCTTAGCTAGCTTTAAAGACTACTCTATAACTAATATATATATATATTAGTTACTTCGTATTTACCGAGTTATTAAAGCCTACTTTTAAAATAGCTTAGAAGTCTTTTATAATCGCGACTTTTCTAAATCTTTCTTAACCTCGCTTAAAAACGTCTAAAACTACTTAAATAGCCTTAAGAGCTATTAGATCTACTTAAATAATCTATATAGTCTTAGTAGTCTTTTAATGTTATCGTTATTTATCGATAGATAGCTGAGCTTAACGTAGTTCGTAAATATTAACTAAGTTAATAGTATATAGTAAATTATTAATATAATACTATATATTATACTCGTTTTTTTAGTTCTTTTACTTAATTAGATATTTTAATTTTTTTTTAACTTCTAATTATTTATCTAAGATTACTTTAATCTTATCTTTCTTAAATTTATTACTCTTATTCTAAACTAAAGGGGGCTTAGTATTAATCTTTCTACTATATAAATCTAGAGCTTCTATTATAATAGCTATTAATAGCTCTAGCTGAGTAACTAATAGTACTAGCTAGATATATATAACTAGAGATAGCTAAAGATAATATATTAGATTTCTAATTTTAGCTAGAATCTTAAAGAATTCTACGCGTTATTAGAATAATTTATAATTAGATAATTTTAGAATTAAGTAGCTATAATAAAGTCTAAAAAAGACTTCGTCGTTTTTCTTAAAATTTAAGATTAAGTATTTAAAATTATAGCGAGTCTTTATAGATATAGTAGTAAAGACTAAAGTATTATTAATCTTCTCTTACTTAATAAGTCGAAGTCTATTAAAGGCTTTTATAGATATAGGTTTATTAGAGTTAGCTAATAATAAGCTTATAGTATTAAGAATCTTAAATTTATAGTAAAGTTTATTAAGTATTAGGTCTATTATACTACTTAGAGAATTATTAATTATAGACTAAATATAAGAGTAAACTTTATTCTACTTATTATTAAACCTTAATATAAGATAAAATTATATAATAATCTTAATTATTTAATTAGTATATTCGAATTAACTATTAGTTTAAGAATAATACGCGGTAAATATAAGAAATTTAATCTTAAGCTTAATAAAGATCTACTTTTAAAAGACTAATATAAAGTACTTATTTCTATTATTAATAATAGATCTAGATACTTTCTAATTATATTATAATAATATATAAAGTATTATCTTAGTCTACTTTAAAGTATTCTAAGTTTCTTCTTTAAAAATTATTAAAACTTTTTTAAAGTATTTATATATAATATTTAGTACGTAGTCTATACTTACTTTAGTAGATAATATAGCGACTATAAAGTTTATAGCTATAATATAAAATAGAATAGTAGATATAGTAATAGATACTAATAAGCTATAAAGCTTATAATATTTAATTTAATTAAGTTAATAGTTAGAGTAGTATACTATATAAGTTTAAAGATATTTAAAGAGATATCTAATAAAAAGAATATACGATAGTCTATTATAGTACTAATAATAGTCTTTATAACTTAATAAATTATAGATCTACTTAAATATTTTCTACTCTATAGCAGATAGAATATAAAGTCTCTATCTCTTATTAACGTAATAGATTAAGTCTTTTTAAAGTACAAATAAAATACTAGAAATTCTTAAGGGTTCTTAAGCTTTATTAATAACTTTTAAGATCTCTTAGATAGCTATTAGCGCTTTTTAACTAGCTATTAAAGTTTTCTAAATTATTTTAATAATAGAAGAAGGCTCTTATTAAATAATTATAAAAGACTTTTTAAAGTCTTTAATAGCTTTCTTTAGTATCTTAAAAAGCTTCTACTAGTAAGAATTTTAGCGATAGACTTACTTTAACTATTACTTAAAATTATTTAATATCTTAACTAGAGTAGTATAATAGACTATAGTATAAAGTATATTAAGAGTTCTCTTAAACTAATCTAATTCTGTACTAGCTTTTTTCGAAGCTTATAGAAGACGTAATAATACGTTTAATATAATATTAGACTTTCTAGACTTATAGCGAAGCTCGATATTAAATACTAATAGATATTAGAATACTTTAATAAGTCTTAAATTTAATTTATTAGTACTTATAATATTAAGAGTAATCTATTTAAAGATTAAGATAGTAGCTAAATAATTAATATAAATAATTATTAATCTATACTAATTAGACTTAATTAGATATCGAATTTTCTTAACTATTTAAATAATTCTTATAATTTTTAACTTAGTAGACTAATAATTCTTCTTAGCTATATTTAAATATTTACTTAAGAATATAATTAGCTATACGTCTATTTAGAATATCTTAATAGAAATATTATTAAGCTTAAAATAATAGATTATCGTAGTAAAACCTCTCTATTTTAAAATATTTAAGTTAATAAATAAGATTCTTATTAAGTTATAATAAATTAAGAATCGAGAATTAGAGAAGATTCTTTAAAGTTTATAAAAGACTTTCGCTTCTACCTTAGTAGTAGTATAGTATAGAATCTTAATAATAGCTTACTTATATATTAGATCTTTAAGCGCTTTACTAGATTCTTTAGTATCGATTATTAGACCTTTAGTAAATAGAGTCTTATATTCTTATAAAAGTTCAGCTAGTTAAGCGTAGCGAGGAATTAATAATTATAATTAGCTAGTAAGTTTTAAATAGATTTTAAAATCTTAAAGAATTTTTAAAAAATCTAGACTAATAATAGTCTAAATCTTTTTCTTAAATATTAATATATTAAGACTATTAACTCGTTAACCTAGTAAAGTAATTAAAGGATATTTAAGAAATAACTTAATAGAAGAAAGACTTACTCGCTTATCTTAAAAGAGTTTAAAGATTTATTAAAGATAGCTAATATATTTTTATAAGGTTCTAAAAAAAATAATAATATTATTTATAAAGACTTTAATAAATTTCTTAAAGAGTCTTAATATAATATTAGTTTATTATTAGATATATAATAATAAGCTCTTATAGTTTATAAGCGTAATAGCTAACTCTTTCTAGCTATAATAGCTAATTATTATAAACTTATAGCGATCTCCGCGTACTATTAAAAATTAGTAAAACTAGCTAATAATATTAATAGTTAATAGATATATATAGCTAAGTAATAAAGCTATAATCTCTAATTAAAGAGATAGTAGATATAAGTTAATTTTAGTAATCTTATTAAATTCTTAAATATCTATAATAACTCGATTCTTATATTCGTTAGAAGTATTCTTTTAGATTATAAATATAAAATAGTTATAAGGCGTAGATTATATTAACTACGTTATCTTTCTCTATTTATATAACTTATTAAATATTACGTTAATAACTTCTTAGTCTTTATACTTTATTAAGTATATCTTAATAGATCTTAAGACTATACTAAACTTTATTAAGATTAATATCTATTTCTTCTTTAAAATATTTATTATTTAGTCTTAATTAATAAATAAATTCTAGAACTTATTAAGTAGTTAGATTAAGAGTTTAACTACTTTAAATTTTCTATAGATTATAACTCTATTAGATATAATATTCTCTAAGCTAGAGTTAATAGTAATAGTTAAGCTAGATAAGAATCTTATTAAAGACTTTCTTAGACTAGTTTAGAATTCGAGTATTATTACTACTATAGTAGTAGTAGTTATAGTTATAATAATAATAATAAGATTTCTTACTAGCTTAATCTTCTAATTTCTTTAGCTTATAGTAGCTAGATCTATATAATAAGCTCTAATTAGAAAGTAGCTATTTTATTTATATTCTTTAAATATATCTAGATATACCTTTTTAGAAATAATAACGAATAGATCGATATTATTCTTTATTTAAATAGTCTTAAGCGAAGCGTCTACTATATAAGTAAAGACTTCTCTAATATAGCTAAGAGATAGTAAATATTATAGTTTAAAAAGAAAGTCTTAATTAATTAGTAACTCTCTAATATATACTATATAAATAGAGATAGTACTATAAAAGAATAGTATAGTTTATTTTAATAACTTTATAACTCGCTTAAGAGACTCTAAATATATTTAAAAATCTATAGATATAACTATTCTATAATAGCTATTAATATTAATAATTTAAATAATAAAGTTAATAAATATTCGCTTAAATATAAGAATATCTACTTCGATAAATATATTAGCTTTAAGATCGTTAATAATATAGATCTCTTAAGTAATTTATATAAAAACTCTTACTCTATTTAATAGTACTCTCTCTATATAGAAGATTAGAATTATATATTTATTAAAGTAATAAATCTTAGTCTCTATTTTTTAAATAGATATCTTAGTAGCTATCTTCTTAATCTTTATATAAGCTAATACTAGAATAAATATACGATTAGCTATTATTATAGTATAGTTAAAGTTAGTATATATCTTCTTCTTCTCTCTAGCTAGCTCTTAACTAATATAAGTAATAGTATAGTAATAATTACGAAAGACGAAGCCAGTATCTAGTATAAACTTAAAAATTAATATAATAATAATAAGTTCTACTATAGTAGAATTTAATATAATAACTAAATTCTTATTAAATTTCTTTTAAATAATAGCTAAGGAATTTTTAAATTCTTTCTAGATAGTATTATTAGCTATAGAAGACTTCTCCTAGTATTTCTTCTAAAGATAAGTAAAGAGCTTATTTTATAAGATTATTTTCTACTTATAGTACTTATATTAATAATTAGAGATAATAATAGTCTTAGTAAAGTAGTCTTCTACGTAATTATTAGATATATAATTATTATAATAATTATTATTATAGTAGTTATTATAGTTAAAGTCTTAATAGTTACTAGAGACTTTCTAGCTATTCTCGAAGTCTTTAGTATATTTCTTATATTAATCTAAAGAATAGTCGACGTAAGCCTCTTAGTTAGTATCGTAGCCTTAACTATAGTTAACTCTATTATTCTCGATTCTCGCTTAGTAAGTCTTCTAAGATCTTAGCTAAAATCTTTCTTAATTATCTTAATTCTAATTCTAATAGCTATTCTTCTAATAGCCGCTTTAGTTCTAATTTTAAAAGTTTCCCGAGCTTAGATAAAAAGACTAACAATTAGGCTTTAAACCTAACGCGTTTTCGGCTTAGAGTAGAGCGATAATTTATAATCTAGTTAGAGAAGCAGATAGCGAGACACGAGCGTTTTCCTAATTATTTTAATAGGCTTAGAGACGTAAGTTATCTTAATAGCCTTAGTAAGAAGACCCTTATTAATTACTCTAATAGCTCTAGTAGGTATTTCTATATATAAAAGACTTCTATAGTCGCTACTACTATATATTTTAATAAGTATTCTACTAAGATTAATTTAGCTAGAATTACCTAGATTAATATCTACGCTTAGGTCTCTTCTAGTACTATAAAGCCTATTATAAATAGTGGCTAGTATACTTCTACTATTAATATTTCTACTTATTAAGTAATTCTAAGAATCGATTATAATTAGTAGTAGTATTAGATTTAAGAATATCTTATTAAAACTTAGTATTAAGACTATTCTAGATAAGTAGTAGATAATCTTTTTATTTACTTAGCTTAGCTATCTAGTTAGCTTTTATAATAGCTTAAGTATACTCTCTAAGCTCTTAATAACGAGTAGTATCCGCTATCGAGTACCTTTCTTAATAAATAATAGTTATACTCTAAAAACGAGGCTTCTTTTAATAAGAAAATAATAAATAATATTACTTATCTATACTATAAGTTATAAGCCTTTTATTATTATTAATTAACTCTATAGTAAACTATTCTAGTATAGATTCTCTTAAATATAGCTAAAGATTCTACTATAGTAAAGTATTATTCTTAATATAGACTATATTCTTAATACGATTAAGAAATATATAAATATCTCGAAAGAAAGTACTTTTATTAATATATTTAATACTTAAAGCAGTATTAGCTAATTTATCTTTATAAAATAAATTAAAGTAGTTAATATTATTAATATTAAAGTATTTAGAACTAGTATTATTATTACTATTAAAGCCTTATAGTCTTAATAGATCTAGAGGTTTTAGAGGTTTTAGTATAACTTATATATTTATTATTATAGTACGTAGCTTAGCTAGCTGAGCTTAAATCTTAACTATACTTTAAGATTAAGCTATAGTTAATATAATAGAAGATAGCTTAAATTCGATCGAGTAGCTATAGATAGCTTTATTAATACTTACTAAAATATTTTTAGTAGTTAATAATAATAAGATAAATTAATAACTATTAGAGACTTTTAAAGACTCTTATTAGCGTTTTAATATATAACCTTTAAAGGTATTATCTATAGATAGTACCTTATAAAGTCTTCTCTAAATATTAATATCTTTCTTAAATTTCTTTAAGATAGCCTTAAAGATATTATAATTAAGAGCCTAACTTATTAACTAGCTAGATACTTTAATAGATCTTAATCTAGTACGAATATCTCTAATAGAGTCTATACTTAATAGATCTCGAGTTATAGAAGATAGCTAAAAATTAGTTCTAATAAGAGCCTTAATAATTATTTAAAGATTATTAATAATTAGACTAGTAAAAGTATAATTAGACTTTAAAAACTCGTAGAGAAAAAAGGCTTAAATAATAATATTATAGAAGTAAGAATTATTAGATAATACTAAGATAGCTAGATTACTAGCTATTATAATAAGCTTAGAATTATCGCTACTACTAGAGACTTCAGCTAAGAAAGTCTAACGATAGTAGACCTAATAGCAGCTAGGTTAGCTTAATATTAGTATTAACTTAATAGATCTACTAGACCTATCTATAAGTAAAGAATAGTACTTAAGGTAATATAGATATTACTATTATAATATTATAGAAGAGTTTATAAGTAGTAAAAAGAATAGATTAGAAGCTATCTATAGCGAAGTCTTTTATAGAGAAGAAATAAAGACGCTAGTATATATATGGTCTAGCCTGGCCTAGGCTTCCCTAAGACTTCTTAAGTAAGAAAGTAGTAAAGTAGCCTCTTACGAAAGACTTCCTTAGAGTACTATATTAAATATAGTAAACTAATTTAAAATAATTCTAATTATTATAGTTATTCTAAGTATATCTTTAATAAACTTAAATATTATATTTAATAATAATAGTAGAGTTAGATTTATTCTTTATAATTTATATACTAAGTAATTATTAAGTAAAATAGAAGCTAGTAAAAATATTAATTAAATTTATAATTCTATTACTCTAATTTCTCTTATTATAAGTAATAATTATTAATATTATTTTAATAATAATAGACTCTTTTTTAATAATTTTAATCTTATTATAATTATACTTAAATAATAGATTAAGCTATAGCTCTTTTTTATACTTTTAATTTAATAATTTTTAAATTATTATTACTAGTATTATTCTATATTTACTATTAATAATCTTCGCGATATTAAAATATATTAGTTTAATTATAGCGAGTAAGCTAAAGAATAGTATTATAATTAATAAAACTTAATAATATATAATATAGTCTATAGAAATAATATACTTAAATATCTTTTTATTCTAAATAGCTAATATCTTATAGAGTAAAGAATATATATTATTAAGATTATACTTTTAAATCTTAATATTAAATATAATCTTTTTACTTTTTTAGAATAACTTAATATAGAGTTTATATTATATAGATTTCTTCTCTTTATTATTAAATAATATAATATCTTTAAAAAAATTAAAAGACTTTATTTTTAATTTTAATTTAATAACTTTCTTTTTCTTCTATTATAAATAAGATTATAAATTTTTTAAAATTTTAAAAGTCTTTTTTTTATATCTTTTTTTTTTCTTATCTTCTTTATTATTATATATTATTTATAAGTTAATTTTAGAGTCTATTTAAAAATTAAATAAAATCGCTATTAATATTTATAATTTAATAATAAAATTTAATTATAAGTAAGAAAAGTATAGATTTTTTAATTATCTTAAGAGTAATAAATTATTATTAATAAGTTATTAAGTAAATAATACCTTTTTTAGATTAATAGAGTAACGTTTATTAATTAAGAAATTTAATAATAATATATTACTTATTAACTCGAATAGCTAAATTAATAGTAATAAACTTAAATATAAGATATTAAAAAGAGAGTTAATAATAGATTTAAAGTACTTTTATATAGATAACTTAAATTTATAAAGCCTTAATAATAATATTATTATTATATAAGACTCTATAATAAGTCTTAAATTAAGTATCTTTAAAGTAAATATAATAAATATATTTATTATCTTATTTATAGCTTTAAAGAATTAAATAGTTAATTTAAGAAATCTTAATATAATATTAATCTTTCTTTTTCTTATTATAGACTTCTTTAAATTAATAGATATAATAAACTTCTTTATAAACTTCTTTTTAAAATTTATAATAATAATATAGTTTATAAATAGAATAAAAGAAATTCTCTATATACTTATACTATATTACTTATTATATAACTTTAATTCTAGTTTAATAGAAAAGAAGAAAAGTACTTAATAATAACTATATATTACGAAATACTATTCTGCTAGTTATAGGCGGTCGTCTTAGTAAAAAATAATAGGGTCGGGTGCCGCTCGGGAGCTAACGTCAATGGTTTTGCAAAAAACTGTATTTTACTGAATTCGTTAGCATTTCACTCAAGCCACGAGAAGAACATGTTCGCTAAATTTTGGGATACTCTCAAAAGCGGATGATTTCCTTCGAAGGCTGTGCGTCTGTCTCACTCTTAGGAGTACCAGTATGCCGAACATAGATAGGCTTTCTCGACATCATCTCCCCGTTCGATTACAGAATGATCGTGACAAGGATATCAGGCTATCAAGTGTAGGTATGCATCAAGCGAAGTCGATCGCTGAGATCAGCGTAAGCCTTTCTCATCTGAGCGAGCAGGAGGCTTCAGTGACGGCTCGTCTCAACAACCTTTATTCTACTCAAAGAGATCTCACACGCGAACTTGGCCGCTTGGACCTTCTGCGTGCCCAGATTGGATCTCAAGCAGTGGCAACAAGATCAATCGGTAAATTCATTCTGTCTGGTGCTGCTGCGACTGCGACGCGTATTTCCGGTGCGGTAAAACGACTCGACCTCGAGCAAGCCAGGGTGAGGAGTACTTTGGATGTTGTAGAACAAGTGACTGAGCTCAAGGCATGTGTCTTGGGGGTGACTGGGTCCATGGGAGCTCCTCAAGACTGGGAAACAGCTGCTGGATATCTCAGCCGTGCCTCCAAAATTCCAAAAGAAATTGTGGATGGGTCTTTCGCCGAAGAGATCGTGCCCACTGCTGAAGTCCCGGATCCCCCTAATGTGACTCTGAACCATGCTGCAGAGTCACTGCGTGGTCTTTTTCTCCGTGAATTTGAGAGAGCTGCGCAGGAAGGCAATGGAGGCAAAGTCACTCGCTTCTTTAAATTATTTCCCCTTATCGGAAAGCCTGAGGTTGGCCTCGATGTCTATGGTCGATATGTCTGTCAAGGAGTTGCATCCCGTGCCCGTGCCAATCTGAACGCCGGCACGGGAGGGAATCAGCGACGGGAAAGCTTCTTCTATGCTAATGCTTTGACGAAATTGTTTGAGCATATTGCGCAGATTGTGGAGCATCACGGGGGCCTTGTGGAGCGCCATTACGGCGCCGGGCGAATGGTGAAGGTCATTGAACGATTACAGCTGGAGGCCGATGTCCAAGGTGGCATTGTACTGGATACTTGGAGTGATGAACGAAGCGTGGACCGTAAACTTACCGATATCAGATCCTACGCATTTACCTTCCTCGTGCAAAGCTTTCTCCCGGCGCAGCCAGTAAAAAGTGGCGCCCCTCGTATTGGCTCTCCTGCCCAAAAGATTACAGCGGCAGAGCTACAGTCCCGTGAAGATGAAGGTGTGGATATGAAGGAAGTTGATGGCATCCTAACCGAGATCGCTATAATGCTAGGGCGATGGTCTCTTTATTCAAGTTTCATAGCCACGAAGTGCAAGGTAGAGAGAAGATAACCTAGCGAGTTGAGAACAGCGACACTGACGTGAGCAGGAGCCTTCATCAGATCCTGAGGGTGGCAACCTAGATCTGTTGATGCCGCCATTACTAGCCAACTCAAGCTTGAATCGTAAAGTTGCCGATAGACTAGCTACGCCTTTCAATATCATGACAACGTTTTTCTTCAGGAGATCAGTTGAAAAAGCATTTCAAATAGATGAGCAACCGTCAGATCTTTCTCTAAATTACCAGCAGGCTCTACCTTCCAATCCACCCTACATCACTTCCGCTGTCGATGATGTGATGTACATTGTCAACCAAGTCATAGAAAGGTCTCTTGCAACATCCCACCAAGGCGTTATCTCAAGCGTCATCCCAACTGTAGCGAGAGTGCTTGGCTCCGACTTCATCGGTATGATTCAAAGAAAGATGCGAGACGAGAGTTACCCAAAAGCCACGGTCCAAGGTGCTCCACCTGGCGAGCAAACGATTATATCATTCTTAGTACTCATCAACAATCTGGATGTTGCTACAGACTATGTGAAGCGCATAGTCCAGTCTGGCGTCGAGAAAGAATCCGCTGCAGCCTCGGCAAACGGTTTCAGGAGCGCCTCTTCCAGCTCATTGACGGCTCTGTTTCCTTTGGATCATGATGCTATGATTGTAGGCAACGCGCTGAAATCATTGCAGTCCAGTTTTGAGGGCAAAACGTCAGAGCTGATTAGCGACGGAATATTTGTGGTTTTTAAGAATGTTATGAAACCTCGTCTTCGCCCGATTCTTGCTGATACATTTCGCGATGTTGACTACCAAATGACCCAGGAGGAGCTCGCGGAAATGCATCGAGATGCAGAAGTCGATAGTGGAGGCGGGAGTCCGCCGGACAACGCAGTACAATACCACTTTCAGAGGGGTTGGGACATCTTGACAAAGCCTATGATGAGATTGATAACCGAACGAAATTATGAAAGACTCCTGGCAACGATCATCTCGTATCTCGGGGAAGTACTGGAGAAGCGAATCTGGAGCTATTATGGACGTCTCGATGATCTAGGAGCTGTACGACTAGAGCGAGACATTACAAGCATCGTCAGTATAGTAGTCAGCGGTGGTCGATACGGATTGCGGGAGACCTTTGCAAGATGTGCGCAAATCTGCTTTGTTATGAACATGGAGAAGGACGAGTGGGAGGAACTGCAAGCTTCTTCTACGGTGGGGGTAGAAAAAGAGGGTATCGAGTGGAAAATAGACGACGAGGAGCGTGCTCGTGCACGTGCAATGGTGAGGAGATGAAAAGGATGGGTGCTTAATCAGTCTATCAGGCGTAGGAGACCATTCATAGGATTGACCTGCAATTTCTTATCGCTGTCTTAGTTCAATAGCGCACCATGATCTACTTTATGCGCCTCTAGGTCTAGTATCCTGATATATTATTTCAAGTGACTTTTCGTATTTAGTGATTTCATACAACTATGAGTCCATAACAAAATTCCAAAAACGGGTTGAACAGGCTTTTTCGACGGCTATTAATACCGGTATACTCTATTTCCCTATATATATACCCCTCTAAACATAGAGATTACTAGGTATACTAATCTTACTTAATTTAAAGTCTATTTCGTAGATTCCCGGAGGCTAGCGCGATGAAAATTACCAAGGATTACATGACGTCACCTTATTCTCTTGCTTACACCTTACAATTAATGTTGTTAATGGTCTGTAGCCATGAAGCAAAGATTTTCGTCTCTAGACGTCAAGGTGAGCCTCTGGACTGATCCAAAGCTATGTACTAGCAATGCTCAGTGTTTCAAGGTCATTGCTCAGGAACTATCATCTTCTCTCTGCACCCTGCGTCTTGCCAATATCTACGATCTTTCATCTGTAAGTGGCTATCCTGATCTAGCCTACAACTTGCGCTGATATGGTGTGTTCAAGCGTATCTTTCTTCTGAGATTCGCCAAACCCGACCAGCGTGAATCCTTGGTGATCGACTCGGGGTTTCGATGTCATCTCACAAGCTTCACCAGGGCAACAGCTGTTGCCCCCTCGGCCTTTGTTGCACGGTTACGGAGATTTCTAAGGACGCGAAGGGTTACTGCCGTTTTACAGGTTGGTAAGTTGCTTTCCGACCCATATATTCCTCATCTGTGCTACATTTGTGTTCCCACGCTGGTCGCAGGATTTCGTCACCCCAAGGACCTGCTTCATGATTCAACCTTGATGCCGAAAGAAATATCCTGGCGCTGACATCACAAAGGTACGGACAGAATTATCGAAATTCGATTTAGCGAAGGCCAATGTAAGCGGATTTACAATTAATGTAGAATATCCTAAACAAATTCAACAATTGCAACTCATTTCGAGTGTTTCCTTCCCGTGCAGCTTCTTGTGCATTTATTACCGATTCTAGAAGAGGGAGAACTAAGATCTTGTACTTGCAGATCGCCTGTTTCTCGAGTTCTATGCTGGAGGCAACATCGTTCTCACAGACAAAGACTTGAAGGTAATCGGCCTGCTTCGAATCGTTACGGAAGAGCAAGAACAGCTGCGTGTAGGTCTGAAGTATTCTTTAGAGAGTCGCCAAAACTATTACGGTGTTCCAGCTTTAACATCAGAAAGAATCAATGCAGGGTTGCAAAAGGCTCTTGATAAAGTGGATGGAGAGATCACAGCCCATCAGAAGAGGTTGAAGAAAACGCCAGGTAGTGCTCTACGTAAAGCCCTGGCAGATTTCCTGAACGAATTTCCACTCATGTTGATCGACCATGCGCTGCGAGTGGCTGCATTTGACCCCAATACCCCTCTCGAGGACGTGCTGAAGGATACATCTTTGAGAGAAAGGCTCGTTGTAGCATTGAGGGGAGCGCAAAGGATTGTAGACAATCTGGCGACCTCCGTAACGCGCAACGGATACATAATTGCAAAACCTGCAAAAAAAGCTTCTGCTGCGGTCCTAGATCTAGTCCCCAATGCTGGGACAGCTACGGGACACAGTCTCGTGTATGAGGACTTCCATCCTTTTCGACCTCAACAATTTGTGGACGATCCCGAGTTCACGATACTCGAATTCGACGGCTTTAATAGGACTGTTGACGAATTCTTTTCCTCGATTGAGTCACAAAAGCTCGAGTCCCGTCTCACAGAGCGCGAAGAGAACGCGAAGAAGAAGCTTGAGACAGCTAGATTAGACCATCAGAAACGTTTAGGAGGACTTCAGCAGGTCCAGGAGCTCAATATTCGGAATGCGCAAGCGATTGAAGCCAACTTACAGAAAGTGCAAGAAGCCACTGCAGCAGTGAATGCTTTGATAAGCCAGGGCATGGATTGGCAAGAAATCGCCCGCTTGATTGAAATGGAACAGCAAAGACACAATGTCGTGGCAGACATGATCAAATTACCTCTAAAACTCTACGAGAACACTGCAACGTTACTTCTTTCAGAGGCAGCCTACGAAGATGAAGATGATTTCAATGGGGACGAGACTGGAAGCGACGTCTCCGAGAGCGAGCACGATTTACAAACCAGCTCGAAGGCGGCCACGGTTGCAAAGCCTGCTGACAAGCATCTCGCTGTAGACATCGACTTGGCGCTCTCAGCCTATTCGAATGCTCGACAATATTACGAACAGAAGAGATCTGCAGCTGTAAAGGAACAGAAGACTCTCCAATCGTCTGAGAAGGCTCTGAAAAATACCGAAAAGAAGATCAATGCCGACCTTCAAAAAGGATTGAAGCAGGAGAAGGAGGTCATGCGTCCCCAGAGGAAGGCTATCTGGTTCGAGAAATTCGTGCACTTCATTTCTTCAGAGGGTTATCTTGTACTGGGTGGGAAGGACGCCCAGCAAAACGAGATATTGTACAAGCGGTATCTCAAAAAAGGAGATATATACATTCATGCCGATTTGCATGGGGCCGCATCTGTGATAGTGAAAAACAAATTCGGAATGTTAGAAAGCCCGATACCGCCCTCAACGCTCTCACAAGCAGGCACATTAGCTGTAGCCACTTCAAGCGCTTGGGATTCGAAAGCCATCATGTCTGCTTGGTGGGTGAATGCAAATCAAGTATCCAAAACTGCTCCTACAGGGGACTTACTACCCGTTGGCAGCTTCGTGATCCAGGGTCACAAGAATTTCCTCCCTCCCGCTCAATTGCTCCTCGGGTTTGGGATCATGTTCAAAGTCAGCGAAGAGAGCAAGAAACGTCATCTTAGGCATAGGGTTCCAGATACCAAAGGCCTTGCACCATCGAAACTTGTAAAGGATATTGACCATGAGAAGAACGAACAGAACGAGGAGTATGGAATGGAAAGCCAAACCGAAGACCGATATATCGAGGCTGATAACGATAGAAATCAAGAAATAAGAAATAACCAAAGCACAAATTCAGCTGGAAGCAATAGCGGAGATGATAGCGGAGATGGTGCTTCAAATCCCGTGCGTAACAATCCGCTACAGCCCACCGATGGCAAGCAAAGCGCATCGTTACATCCGCCTGCTCAATTAGGTGAAAACTTAGCCAGAGATTCAGGCAATAAACCCTATGAGGCAACGTCTAGCGATCGTAGTGATGGGGGCATTGAAAGTGAGCAGCGAGAACAGGTCCCCCATAATTGTATAGATGGTGGTCAAAAGCGTCACCTTTCTACTAAAGAACGCCGGCTATTACGCAAGGGCTCCCCAGCAGAAGCACCATCTACAAACACTGACGAAGGCGACGCAAACATAGCGCAAACCTCAACTACATCCATTCCGCCCGACATCAAACCTCTGCCGCCTCGAGTCCGTGGAAAGCATGGCAAATTTCAGAAGCTCAAGGCGAAGTACGCCGACCAAGATGAAGAGGACCGTGCCCTCGCTATGAGTCTTCTCGGATCAGCTACTGCTCAAGAAAAAGCCACAGAGGACGCAGTTGCCAAGGCTAACAAGGAGAAGGAGTTTGCGGCGCAGAAAGAGCGACGGCGGAGGCAACATGCGCTAGAGGCTGAGAAAGGCAAAGAGGCTGAGGAATTACGCAAGTTCAGATTTGAAGAAGACATCGAAACATTCAATGACAACGAACTTGAAGGATTGGAAGACTTGGACGCTTTTGTTGGAGCTCCGCTTCCAGGTGATGATATCCTCGATGCACTAGTCGTCTGTGGTCCATGGGACGCTATTGGGGGAAGATACAAGTGGAGAGTCAAGTTGCAGCCAGGGACTACGAAAAAGGGTAAAGCCGTAAAAGAGATTCTTAACAAATGGAATGCCATCGTGATAGACAGAGAGAAGAGAAGAGCAGGAAGTGGCGAAAGAGATGAAGCCATGTTCGAGGAAGAGAAGTTGAGGATGCGGGAGGCAGAGTTGATCAAGGCTATCCGTGAGCCCGAGGTCATCGGTGTCGTCCCTGTGGGCAAAGTAAGGGTTGTCATGGGACAAGGAGAGGTAGGTGGTAAAGGCAAAGATGGGGAAGGAGCAGGGAAAGGCAAGAGGGGGGGTAAAGGCACTAAGAAGCAGAGGTAATTTAGCTGGCATAGATGCTAAACCCGACAAAAAGCATTTCGGCCTTTCTTTTTCATAGAATGATTTCTGATTCTGCAGCTTTCCGAAGTCTATTCATCACTGCTGCTGCTACTTCACCATCTTCATCATTTATACCTTCCACGCAAATGAGGTCGACGCCTAGTTGATCAAGTTCTCGCAGGGCAGAAAATAAGTCTCGAGCTATGTCTGCCGTATCAGGACCCAGACCGATAGTCCAGATATCAGTCAAAACTTGCTCGGACTCATCACCCAGGTGCACTTGAAAATGCTCCGCAGAAGGGACGAATGAAAGGGTATCCTGCTGTCCAATAGCTTCGGTCTCTGTTCTCTCTTCCAGGCTCTTCCTGATCTGATGACCGTTTCCGTCACAATGATGTAGATGATTGTAGGTTTCTTTTGATCCAGAGTCTACGGACGACTGCATCATCGTCCGTAAAAGCCCTGTCTTCCACGTTTTTGTCCTCAGGATACCAATTGTTCCTCCGTTCGCTTTTCCCTTCGCGAGTGCGGCGTCCAATTGGCCATAAAACAGAAGTACCTTCGCATTCGGTGAATAATGCTTGTATTTCATTCCAGGGGCTCTTGGCACATTGCCCTCTGCTTCATCTTTATAGGCATTCCTTACCCCTTCCCAACCAGGGCAACCTCTCAGCATATCGATTGAGATTCCCCCGGGCCTTAGAATTACTGGTGGAACTGTTAGGCCATCCACAACCGTGCTCTCGACACCAACATTACAGGGCCCTCCATCGATTATCAAATCGATACGTCCGGAGAGGTCATGCAGAACATGGGCAGCGGTGGTAGGAGACGGTTTGGAAGAGGCGTTTGCAGATGGTGCTGCAAGAGGAACATCTGCGAGTTGAATGAGGGCAAGGGCGAGTGGTGATGATGGCATGCGGACCGCGACTGTGGGGAGCGACGTGGTGACTTCTGAAGCCAACGGTGACGGTATAGGCAAAGGCAGGAGGATGGTAAGTGGTCCGGGCCAAAAGCGAGAAATTAAATAATGGTAGATCTTGGGGATCGGATCTGGGGAAGAGTCGAGAGGAGAAGCAGTAGCATTACTAGAGATGAGAAGATTGCGAAGCTGGGAGAGGCAGCTAACGTGGACGATGAGAGGGTTGTCAGATGGTCTCTGCTTCGCATTGTATATCCCACGAACGGCGGAGCTGCGAGTTGCGTCTGCCCCTAGACCATAGACTGTTTCCGTAGGAAAAGCTACGGGTATGTCACCATTCTGAAGCTGTGACACAGCTTCCAATATGTTGGCAGCATCGTGACTATTTTCAGAAAGTCGAATTTTCCAGTTTCCGAGGAAAGACTGCTGGGGATCATCAAAAACAAAGTGGCCAATCTTGGATGCGTCCACCTTGAGTACTCGAGTGTTTCGCTGCTTCATCTGCACGATAGCACCATGTTCTGACACCATTATTCTATAAGATTACACGTCCGTAATAGCGTCGATATTGCTTTGCAGAGGCCACAGATGTAACTGTGGTCGCCTTTGAGGCTATAAATGGACTTGTGGGCCCGGCATAGAGATGGACTACGACCTCAGAAGACTGGACGCCGATACAGTTCGTAGGGTAGATATGCAACTCACTAGGAAATGCATAGGGCTAGCCCTACAGACTTATAATCCTATTTCTTTACTTATATAAGTAATCAATATATATAAAAGAATAAACGCCAAGGCTACTAAAAAACCTTAAATTTATATATATACTTTAAGGGCGGCAGAGAGGTTTTCGTAATAATACTAGTAGTATTCTTCTCTAGACAATACTATAAGAAGAATTTATAACTAGAAATAATATAGTAATTAGTTTTAATTACAGATTCTTCGTAATTAAAATCTTTTAAAAATATAATTTTAGCTCTTAAAAATAGTACGAAGATACTCGTATCTAAGAAATCTCGTTATATCTGAATAGATCTTATTACCACGATATTAGTAATAGTATCTTAAAGAACGAATCTTATATAGAAATCTAAGTACTAAGCCCGTTACTCGGGATTTAAATACTGAAAGTTATATTAATACTACTTAATTTTAAACTTCGAATATAAGCGAATTAGCGAAAATTGATATAGAAGTCGATATCGTACGTATATATTACCCTGGTAATAAGATAGGGGCGAGGATATATATAGCGAGGACTACGGGAACTTATTATACTATACGATTTAACTCTTAAATATTTACGTATTTCTAATCTAAAATCTCGTAAGTTGAGAATCTTCTAGGCTATTAAAATTCTCTCGATATATTTTAATTTCACGATCTTTTTATATACTAGAAATTTAAATAGAATATATAGAGTTCTATCCCGCGAAGAGCTATTTTATAGGAAATACTATTAAGATTATCTCTATAGAATTAGTAAAACTCTCTAGCCGCCCTTAAAGTAGCTAATTATAAAATCGGTCGTTCTACGCTTTTAGATAAGGCGTGCTTACTCAGTCCGCTAGGCCTTCCGGGCTCCCTTATTAATATTTATAGTATATCGCTCTAATACTTTAAATAACTTTTATCCCTCTTACTATAATAATTTAAAACTCTCGTATATAATAGAGCTCGATATACGCTTTCTAATAGTTTAAGAACTATAATATTTAAACTAATATTAACTAAATATAAGAAGATTTAAATATTAAGTCTACTTAACGAAAGACGGAGTAATACTTATATCTAAATTTAGCTCTAATTTAGTCTTACTTAGTAGAATTTTTCCGGTACTAAGTATTTTAAATTCTAACTCTATAAATTTAATTTATAGATCTATACTTATATAATATATAATATTATTTAAAAAAAACTAATATTTAGTTTAATATTTATTTAAAAATTTAAAAGCTTTAAGAATCGGTTAAGAAATAACTAAGTTAGTATTAAACTACTTTATAACTACCTTAGCGACCTAAGCCTAAGTCTTAGAATCGTAGTAATATCGTACTACTACCGTTAACTTTTTATAACGTTTATTTCAACTTATATCGCTATTTAATAGTAATAGATTATATACGTTATATATTTTAAATATTCCGCGCTACTAATATATTCTAAAATCTTTACGAGTATAGATTAGTTAGCTATATTATACTAATCTAGCGTAATTCTAGATTTAATAGGCTTTTAATTAGGGACCCCTACCTTATATACCCTTACACTATATATAATAGCCTCCTATACCACATATAATAGCCCCCTACACTATACTCACACTATGCAGGCGTAACTACTCCGAAGTCGCCTCTGCGAGAAAATCATCTAAATCGCTTATTTTTACACTTAAATCTTAAGAAGCGTTAATATTTCTTAAGATTAAGTACTCTCGAGAGTTAGGCTTAATAAGTTTAATAAGCTTAATAGTATCTGAATAGTTTTACCTGACTTAATAGTCTTAATACTCTTAGCGGTAGCTAAACGATAGTAAATCTTATTCGTTTTATTTTTTTTAACGTCTTTAAACTATTCTAGTAATAATACTAGTTTCTAAAAATTACGATAAGATAATAATAACGTAAATTTTAATTAACGATATCTTAGTTTATTACTTAATAACTATCTCTAGGCGGTTACTTTTATTATTACGATATAATTATAGTTCTAGCAACTCAGCGCGGGTCGCTAAGGTAGAGAGTCGCTATCTTATAGTAAGATTTAAGGTCTCTTTAGATACTTCTTTTAAGGCCGAGGGTCCCCTAAGCTGCCCCGAAAGTAAATAAAATACCTTATCTTATACTAACTTAGTTAATTCTAGTTTATTTTTAAGAATTTTAGAATATTTAGATAAATATTAAACTAAACTTTAGACTTCTTTAAATGAATTTATGTTATTATACTTATATAAGTAAAGTAATAGGATTCTAAGTCTATAGGGCTAGCCCTATGCATTTCCTAGTGAGTTGCATATCTGGGTGAACTCGAGTACATCACTTTGCGTCTTGCGCCTAGGAGCTTACAAATAGGCATGACTTCAAACGGACTCTGTCCCTTAACATGATTCGCAGTCAAAAGGATTAGAACTTTCTCTGCTCTCTCCGCCCCGTACTTTCTCTCATTGCCTCCAACACATTCACCTATATCGTCTCCACTTGGTTCCATCTTAGTGGATCTCGTAATGGCAATTCGCGTTGGTGTGATCGGTTTGTCCACGAAGGCCAAAACCTCCTGGGCTAGTTCTGCACATTTGCCATATCTCCAAGCTTCTGGAGGCAAATATGTCATTGTTGCTCTCTGCAACTCCAGTGTTTCAGCGGCACAGTCTGCGATAGAAGCGTACAAGTTGCCTGCTAATACAAAGGCTTATGGTAATCCTCAAGACTTAGCCGAGGATTCAGAGGTATGAGAAAAAGTAGAAAAACAACGTTGATTAGATGCCTTGGACTAAGAAAGGTAGGTTGACCTTGTTGTTTGCACCACCAGGGTGGATTTACATCACGAGACTATCAAACCAAGTCTTTTGAAAGGAAAACACATCTATTGCGAATGGCCTCTGGCATCGAATGTGAAGGCAGCTTAAGAGCTACATACTTTGGCCAAGAAAAAGAATGCCCGGACAATTATCGGGCTTCAGGGAGAATTGTCGCCAATGATATTGAAGATCAGATCATTGATCGAACGAGAGAATAAGATCGGGAATGTCCTTAGCAGCTCCATCGTTGCAGCTGGTGGGACAAGGACACGTGACAGCATTACAGAAGGACTGAAGTACTTTACCCGGAAGGTCGTCGGGGGAAATATTGTGACCATTGGATTCGGTATTTCCCCCAATCTGTAATACAAGTCCAGGTTATATTTCATAACCTAGATCGTTTGTATCAATGACCCCATACTGACTCCGAAACATGCAGGTCATATGATTGACTTCGTAATGATAGTACTAGGTGAGCTGTCAGAGTTCCGGTCGCAGCTGACTATTCAGCGCCCCCAGGTCCCGGTCATGAGCAGTGATGGCACTATTATAGAAACCGTCACCACAGATGTTGCCGACCACATCATGCTCCAAGGTATTCTAAGCTCGGGCGCTCCATTGTCGGTTACCTTCCGTCGCGGACCTCCTTTCAAGGGCACGCCTGGCTTCATGTGGTCGATTTACGGCGAAAAAGGGGAGATGAGCATTACGGCGGCCGGGCCAGCACTGCAGGCTAACGATAATGGAACAAAAATTACCATTCATACTTTCGATCGGGAAGAACTCGAAATTGTTGAATGGGATCGGCCTTTTAAACACCTACCACAACCGGCTCGAAATGTGGCGGCAATGTATGAAGCATTCGCCCGAGAGACAGAGAAGTATCCGGATTTTGGCCACGCGGTGCTCCTACATAAGCACATCGAGAGATTGTACAACGGGGCTGAGGGCATTTGATGAACGTTGTCGAGTGACATTCGTCATCTTGAGGCTCTTAGGCAAGCAGACTGATTTCGGTTGCAGACCTGCATTTGCTCTTGCACAACAGGCTGGATGACGATTACATCAATTAAATCAAAAGTACTACGTGATTCATATTCATAGATCCCATTTATCACGTTTGCCCGATCTTATTACCAGGTATCTCCCAATCAGGATGCCAATTTTCCAGCATCTCTTCATTCGCTACCCCCACGTTTACCAATCAGCACGAGGTTACCCTCCACAAGAACACGCCTAGTGCGCCGTCCCCTGTTTCTCAAGGTCCTCGCTATATTGCACAATAGCTTTCGTTCCTAATCCGCATAGTGCTTTGCCAAGCATCAACAATAGTGAACAGAGTTGCTTTGGATACCAATGATCGCGTATTGTCACCGTCGGATGCACGACTGGCTCATAAGCCAACACTGGTGATGATGACACTCAAGATACTTAATGCACAGCAAAATGTAAATCCAAGAGACCTAGACTACGAAACCGCAGGAACGACAGGTGCTATCATGTCTTGTTCTGCGATTTCTCCGCCAGCTTCTGTTTCCGCCCACGAACCCCACAATCCTCTTTTCGCACGGATGCGCAAAGGCCCCGAGAGAGTGTCTTCGGCTTGCTCAACCTTCACAGCATCTTTAGTTGCCAATACGAGCACTTCGAAGAACATCTTCGTCGCATCGGCTTTGCTGGTCGTAGCCTCGGGGAGCAATTGCTGGAACAGTATTTTGGCCTTTTTCTGTTGAGAGGGGCTGCTATTGGTAGAGGATCCGAAACGGTCACGTAGAAGATGTACGGCATGCTTCGTGCCCAGAGAAACAGCCCCTTGTTCCATTGGGTGCAATAAAGGAGCAGTCGTGTCGTCAAAATGATTTATTGCAGCCTCGTAGTCTTCGTCATCTTCCCGTCCAATCGTGCCGGCACCTCCGTCAACATACGCAGGAAGGAGGCCGTCATCGGCTGGGAGGTCAGTTGCTGCAGACTTTTCTCGTGCGTCAGCATCGCCGCCGAGACTAAGACCTTCATCGGCAGCGCCAAGCATGTCGTCCTCTGGTATCTCAAGTTGCGGTATGTCGCTCACCCCTGCTTGGGCTTCGTCCACACCGACATCTGCAACACCACTGTCACGCTTTCTCTTCAATTCGCCTGATTTCCTGATTACCTCAATTGATAAGATGCCTCTAAGCTCGGGTGCCCATCCCTTAGCCCGACCTTCACCCATGATACTTGATACAAAGTCACCGTTCTTCTGCATGTTCATCAAGTTCAACAACATCGGGTCTCGGGACAAGTACGAAGCTGGTCTAAGGATCGCTGATCTATCTGCCTGCTGCTGCTTGATCTGGATCGAAGAAAGCATAGTTTCCGAGTCTGTTTGGATGATCTTCCTCTTCTTGGCCTTATGGGTCGCTTGTTGAATTGAGGCTTCCTCTCCCTCTTGATTGATGTTGGAACCATCAAAATCGCGCACAACACTCGAACGAACTGAAGATAACGGCGACTGAGATGCTCTCTGTAGACGAGGATCAGCAGGAATGACTGGTCCTATAGGTGCACCATCCAAAGGCGGTACAAAGTCATCTGCGTCGTCGAGTTGCATGCCACCATGGTCAGGTATTTCATCATCACGATCTTCAATCAAGGATGGCACTCTGCTGCTCAGCCGGGTTCGTGTATTCTCGTCGTAACCAAAGTCATGCTCAAACTTGTCTTCATCACCAATGAGGTCATCTTCCAAGGTTCTAGGTGGAGGTGCCTTACGCCCAAGTTCGATACTTGGCCCGTCATCGAGCCCAAGATCGAGGTCCAGGTCGATGTTCATATCTTCTTCGTCAAATTCAGTCCTTTCATCTCTCGGAGGTTCATGGCGACCTATTTCAACGCTCAAGGGATCTGAAAGTGCTTGACTATTCCAGAGTAGAGGGTCGTCTTTCTTTGAGCCAAAATCGATGTTCATGGGGCGGAAGTCGAGCAGCGAAGGGTCGAGATCGGGCATCATTGGATCACTAATCCTATCCGCCACTGTAAGGGCAGCTGCGCTGGGCATATTTAGATTGGCCGGAAGATCGACGTTTCCGGGACGGAATGCCTAAAGTTGTGAATGAAAGTACAAGTAATGGGGAACCTTACTTACCATTTTGATTTTGAGTAATGCCTCATTGCAATCATCTAGAAGGTATCTTGCTTTCCGACTGTAGATTCTGACCACACCTAAAAGTAGTTGGCCACTTAAACGAAGGGCCATTGGCGCCGTGCCTTGATCAACGATGGCGTTGACGCTGCTCTCAATGTTGGATTGTAAAATGTGTGTCTTGGATAGCTTACGCTCCAAGTTGGCGGAAAGCCAGACGCGAGCCAAAGGCCCCGTCTTGGAAAGAAGAGTTTCCGAATAAAACATGTTGGCCAAAGATGATTGTCCAAAGATATAGGATCCTGGAGTAGTTGGTGAAACTGGAAGTAGCGTGCGCGCAACGTGGGAAAGAGTCAATCGGAGCGCAGTGTTGATGGGCGCGTCGATTGTGTACGTGTAGCAAAAGCGGCTCAGTCAGCATTCGCGGTTACGATCGTCCTTGATCAGAGCGATAATATGCTACAATTTAAGATGGGCTTCAGCGAGAGTCGCTATGGGTTGCCAGAGCCGCGGTGTGCAATAAAGTGAGGTCAAGATAATAATGGTGCAGAGTGTAGGAACAGAGAGTGGCTGGTGAAATGTTTTGGGTCGAGGGGGTATATTGCCTCACGCTAAAGTCAAATGCAGGGTCTTTGGCCGGCAGGTACATGTACTCACTCTCTAGCGGAGCACCAGAGTATAGGTAACGTTTCAATATACGTATTGCACATTCGAGCCCCAAAGAACCACGCTTCGCAAATAATTCATACATAATTGTCCCATCCCCGTTCACCCCAGCTTAAACAGACATTTACCGTAGGTGAAAGATTCTTGCGTTCTTGCTTCCGTCCCGTCCTCGATACATTACATGCAAAGACTCGAATGTGGGTACTATAACCATCAGGAACAGCGAGCATAGCATTCTCCATTCTGTTGGCAGCGTCACTTCAGGCTGAAGTGTGGCTGCTAGCTGTCTACCTTTCCATGTCCCGGTCATGAAATTATGTCAAGCCCCCACACGCCCTTACCTCTCCCAAATGGCACCACCTCGAGGATTATGCACCAGAGTTCCAGGCCGGGAACACCCCGCCCTATGCTCTCTGGCTCGGTGAGAATATAACAAATGTGCATCAACCAGCGGTGGCTGACTGCTTTCTCAGACGGGCACCTCAGCATACTCCCTCCTGACCCCGGAAGAGACCCAGCAACGGCTGGATACATCACTCACTCATGGTCTGTCCCCTTCTGATGCCGAAGCTAGGCTTCTCCAATATGGGGCAAACGAGCTTCCGCGTGAAGAGCCTGATCCCTTGTGGTTTCGCTTCCTTAAACAATTCAAAGAAACCCTCATCGTGCTACTACTGGCTTCCGCTGCCGTGTCTTTCATCATGGGCAATCTTGACGACGCAGTCAGCATTACTATCGCTGTAACCATCGTAGTGACGGTTGGGTTTGTACAAGAGTATAGATCAGAAAAGTCCTTGGAATCCCTCAACAAGCTCGTCCCGCACTACGCTCATCTGATCAGAGGTGCCCGAGAAAGCAGGAGAACAGCTGCCCAAGAGTTAGAAGAAGGAATCGAACTGCAGCCGACACTTAATGGCTCCGTCTCTTCCCTCGAGACGGTATCAACCACCGTACCCGCCCGACAATTGGTTCTTGGTGATTTGGTCATTTTCTCGACAGGAGATAGGGTACCTGCAGACATACGTATCACTGGTGCGGCAGATTTATCCATTGACGAGTCAAATCTGACCGGGGAGAATGAACCAGCCTTAAAGCAAGCTGCTGCACTGGATCGCGCGCAAGCACTGGCAAGGCCAGCCCAATACCGCGGTCCTCCCTCGCCTTCATACGCTTCCCCAGCGTCAGGAACAGTAGGTGCTGACATACGACTAAACGAGCAAGTCAATATTGCTTTTATGGGTACGCTGGTACGCTCGGGACACGGTCAAGGTCTTGTCATAGGTACTGGGGCCGGCACAGAATTTGGTGGAATCTCGGCATCGCTGCAAGAAATCGAGAGCCCTCGAACACCTCTACAGCTCTCAATGGATCGCCTTGGGCAAGAGCTGAGTTGGATGTCGTTCGGAGTCATAGCGCTGATAGTTATCGTTGGACTATGGCAGGGGAGGAAGCTACTGGAGATGTTTCAAATTGGCGTTTCTCTGGCTGTGGCTGCTATACCGGAGGGTCTTCCGATTATCGTGACAGTCACGCTTGCTTTGGGCGTTCTGAGGATGTCTAAACATGGTGCAATTGTCAGGAGACTTCCAAGTGTAGAGACGCTTGGCTCAGTGAATGTTGTCTGCAGCGACAAGACTGGTATGTACCCAACCCGATTTACTGCCGATTGGTATTGATGGAGCCTCCAGGCACATTAACCTTGAACCACATGACTGTAACAAAGCTGTGGCATTTTGACGCGCCGTCCCCCATTGAGGTAAACATGGACTTAGTATCCACATCACCTGACCCTGCTACACGAACAATATTGAGGATTGGCAATATTGCTAATAACGGTCGGCTGTCCCGCGCCAATGCGAACTCACCGGCGACCGCAGCCTCTGCCGCGATCATGTCGTCAACGCTTGGTCAGGACCCGAATGCGGTCAGCGCCAAAAGCCGCTGGGTTGGTCAGCCCACAGATGTTGCTATCTTGGACCTTCTGGATGCTTTCGGCGAGGACGATGTTCGCGATCGGATTGGACGACGAAGCGCTGAGACGCCGTTTAGTTCTGAACGGAAATGGATGGGAGTAGTCATCGGAGCTACCTCCAGTAAAGATTCAGGAAACGGAATTGAAGTTGCTTATATCAAAGGCGCTCTGGAACAGGTCTTGAAGCGATGCGATACTTACATCTCCAAAGACGGAAAGGAAGTCATTCTGGACGAGCCAAAGCGACAAGCAGCCATTTCTGCTGCTGAGAAGATGGCAGAAGACGGCCTCAGAGTCTTAGGATTTGGAAGCGGCTCAAACAGAGATACCACGAGATCCGTAAAGTCTGGACAGGCTCCTAGTCGTAGTGGCACACCGCGACCAGGTGTCGCTCGTGGCAATAACCGTCAGCTCAATGAAGAAGATGCGTACCAAGGCCTTGTGTTTGCTGGAATAGTTGGCATGAACGATCCGCCTCGAAAAGACGTTGATAAGTCGATACGGCGACTAATGACAGGCGGCGTCAAAGTCATTATGATCACCGGGGATGCTGAGACAACTGCCGTTGCTATTGCAAGGCGCCTAGGAATGCCCCTTAGCTCACCAAGAGCAGGGTATCGACCCGTTTTAAGAGGTGATGAGCTAGATAATTTGTCTCCAGAAGAGCTTGCTGACGCCATGGCTGGTACCTCGATATTTGCCCGGACAAGCCCAGAGCATAAAATGAAGATCATCCGCGCTTTGCAATCTCGAGGTGATATTGTCGCAATGACGGGAGATGGCGTCAACGATGCTCCGGCCTTGAAGAAGGCGGATATTGGTATCTCCATGGGTCTCCTCGGCACTGATGTTGCGAAAGAAGCAGCCGACATGATCCTTACTAATGACGACTTTTCTACTATCTTGAGCGCAATTGAAGAAGGCAAAGGCATCTTCTACAACATTCAGAACTTCCTCACGTTTCAACTCAGTACTAGCGTTGCAGCCTTGTCTTTGGTGCTTCTGAGTACTTTCCTCGGCTTCAGCAACCCTTTGAATGCGATGCAAATTTTGTGGATAAGTAAGCTTTGCACCTTGACTTCTGTACGTGGGCGCTGCAGAGCTAATAATGATGATTAGACATCCTCATGGACGGTCCCCCAGCTCAGTCTTTAGGCGTCGAGCCCGTAGACCCAGCAATCATGAATCGACCGCCTCGTTCCAGAGCCGCACGTGTTCTCACCCGCCCTGTCATCCAACGCGTTCTCACGTCCGCGACTGTCATCATGACAGGCACCCTCGGCATTTACTATCGAGAAATGTCGTCCGATAATACCGTTACCGCTCGCGATACCACGATGACCTTTACCTGTTTCGTCTTTTTCGACATGTTCAACGCCTTGACTTGCCGAAGCGAGGGTAAAAGTATTCTTCGAGGAGAATTGGCCCTGACAGGAAACCGCATGTTTAATCTCGCTGTTGGCGGCAGTCTGTTAGGCCAGCTCGCGGTCATATATGTTCCGTTTTTCCAGCGAATCTTCCAGACTGAGGGCCTAGGGCTACGAGATTTGGGAGTGTTAGCCGCGTTGGCGAGCTCTGTATTCTGGATCGATGAAGGGAGAAAGTATCTGAGGGCCAGAAACAGAGGGATTAGAGGGCTTGGAGGGGGGTACAGCACGAGTGTATGAATACTGTTCAGTACTGCTGCATCATCTTTGTACATAGCATGGGAAGGCAAACTGCGCATACCCTGGGTTTTGGGAAGGACTATCATTATTGGTCTATTAGATACCGCCTTCAGCCTTCTTGACCTCATCGCGACTCCATCATAGTTCTCATAACCTGTGATCAAACTTCCCTGTATATTCTGACGAGGATTCCAAGGATGTGAATTGCCCTGGCCGTCTTCAGATACGAGGTTATCTCCAAGGTTGGACCATGACCCGTTGTCATGTGTCCAGGCGGACCTGACGCCTAAGCTACAACCAATCCCACAAGGTCTACCGCCTTCAAATCTCACGATGAGACATCCTACATCTGTCTCATCCGCTCCGCCAGCTTGTTTTTGCCAAACTCGAGCAAGTTGTAAACGCCTTGTTCGCTAAAGTCCACACCCTTGATATTCGTCACGTCCTGCGCTGGCGCCCTGCTAACCCGACTCGCGACGACCACGGGATCAACCTCCAGTATTATGCCATCATCGACAATCTCGTCAATGGCAAGCGAGACGAGGTCGTAGTTTTCAATTAGGGTGCGTTTGTCTGTAGAATTCCTACAATGAAGCAATCATCAGCTGCCGGAATGATGATTGAAGGAATAGTAAAGCAACCACGAACTTGAGTAGTATGGATAATGAATCCCTCAGGGCAAGGACGACGCCGAAGAGTAAGATTTCATTTTCCTCCCCGCCCCCTACAACGTATAGCATCACATCCCCTTCCATCTTGAACACGACTACGCGCCCATCGTATAGTATAATATCGCTCGACTGCTTATTTGTCTTTTCCAGTAGGCCCTTCTCGAAAGCTTTCTGGTCTTTGATGGTTGGGTACGGATTGGCGCCCGGGTGGGACGTGCTGTTTAGCGGAGCATGGGGAGCGGAGTAATATTTGGTGAGGATGCGGGAGCGGTCGTCGGTGGAAAGGATGAGGACGGCATTGACGGAGAAGAGGGACATATTGGACGGCATCATAGCGGTGGAGCAAGGGTTGAAGAAGAGAGGATTCCGAGGGCAAATATTTCCAGCAGCAGAAGACTATGGTAGGGGGTTAGTAGCTAGTAGCCCTTATCGAGTATTGCATCTTTTGGTGAACAAGTATCAAATGAAAGAAGAGGCTCTGCCGGGATTACTGTATTACTACACTATCCCCGGTGCCCCGTAGTCCAGCGTACGCTAGCAAAATGAGCTTGATTTTACTCCTCACCTCACCCCTCGTACGGGATGTCTTTTCTTCGATAATGAATGCTCTTGAAATCCTACTGGCATTAATCATAAGCTCTGTAAATCCAACTCATATCCATTGAAAATTCGATACAAGCAATACGCCAATATCTACTTAAACGCCGATCCAGAGAAGCTTCATCCATGCCTGGCTATGGACATGAACTCAGACTTTCATGACTCTTTTACGTGACCTCGTTGAACCTTTGCTTTCGCTTCTTTTGATGGAGAATGCAGAATTTCTGGCTCACCACTGTTTCCACTCCCCTCTCCATCAACAGCGGGATCATATTCGTCTAGCCTTTTGGGTTCCACCCTGAGTTTTGGCTTGTCCTTGCCTTCAGAGACCATGATTGCCGTACCATCTTTCGTGTTCTCAGCGTCGCTGTCATGTGCGCCATCATGCTCTTCGCCTCGTTCGTGAACGCTATCTTCATCTCCATCTTCACAAGGGATAGGGTCGTGGTCCGATGGCTTCTGGTCCTTGATGAAGCTATCAATGATATAGTATTGCAGCGCATTCATCACAACTGGGAAGAAAAGCATCACGAAAAAGACTTGCACCATCTCGTTGCCTTCTGTCCATCGTAGAGCCCAGTTACCGACTCGTATTATCCACGGGCATATTTGGAAGATGAAGAAGACGCACGCCTTCATCCCTAGCAGACCGAGGAAATAGATGAATGATTGTTTGAGCCACCATGTTGTCTTCGGCGGACGGCCGTAGTTCCCAGACTGTATGGAGTCGGGTGGATCACCCAGCGGTGTAACAGAAAACCCGTGCGTGAGCAGTCGTAGAAGCACAACAAGGATAGGTATGCCGACAGTAGTCTTCATTTGAAAGCGTTAGCATTATGCCCAATCCACATACTTCCGTGGAGGCGGGGTATCAAACTTACGTCAATGGCCAAGTTCAGCAGGTAGAAAGAGCAGGGATTGGCCTGATAGTCGCCAGCTTTGATTGTCAGCTGCCCAGAAGACAACATCGACATTAGTAGATTGGCAACATGCAGCAATGCTGAGCCCACGACTTGCTTCGACGCGTCAAAAGCCCAGATCTTCAAAGGTCGCTGCGGTCTTTCGCGCCACCGCTTAAAGACGAGGACTAGCAGTGCCAATAATCCCAGCGCGCCTTGAATGAAGAGAGCAAATGGCCCTAGTAATTTACACTCGCCATTCTCCGCGCCTGGTCTTGACTCGCCGCCGGATGTCAAGTTCATCGAGGAGGGTGGGGTGATGGTTGAAAATGATCCAGAATGCCCGAGGGTAGATGCAGCAATGAATGGAAGAGTTGGCGAGAAAACCATCTCCACTATCTCTGCGGGTAAAGAATGGGCAGCTGGTGTTGGCAGAACCACATCGTCGGGCGACATGATGCTGGAGAAGGCCAGGCAGGGTATGTGAAGCGGAAAGATGGATACGGAGAGATAGCCAGGACCAGGAAGGATAATGAGTGGATGAGTGAGTGAAGAAAATGCTTCGGCGCCAAACTGCTCTATCTTGACTTCCGGTCTTGGGTGGGGGTAAGGGAGAGTCTTGGTCTGACGTACAGCGGCGCTTTAGGGTTTCCAGACGGCGAAGAAGCGTCTGGTACTCAGAAGGAGTCTGTTGTGTAATGACAAACGTTTACCATGAAACGAATAATACTCGTATATGTATCAGGGGCGGTGCAAGAATATACCTGGTAATGCAGAGCGTTGAGCCCCTCTGCAGGATGCAGAAGCGCCCTGGTGGCGCCTTGCCTTCCGATAGTGAAACCCCGCGGATCCCTGCCGTTTGCAGATCACATCAAAGACGGTTGATGTATTTCGTCTGACGCTGTAATCTAGTATTTTGGGGAGCGTATTACTTTAAAAATGCTGTATGAGAACGATTGAGTCTGAAAGATGATTGTTGGCATTTTGAAGCCAGAAAATTTGCCTTGTAGTCTCGAACGCTAGGAACCCTCTTCTTGGGGAAATCTTTGGGGAACCTTTGGGGAGATACCTTTCTCTACCGATCTATTACTTGGAGCGCCTTACTCCATGCTGTCATGTAAAAGTCTGAGGAGCAAACGATGAAATTTCCTCCAAAGAAAAACCCTAGCTTTAGTCAATGCCGTGCTGCTTTTTCAGCTTTTCCAAATTCTCTTGTCGTTCAGCCAGATCCTCCTTGGATTTTGCCATCTTTTCTGGTTGGTGGTAAAGCACTACATTCGTTAGCACGAAATTGAATGGACTCAATCGTTTGTGGCATGCTGTCTGGCATACCGACTAGATAGCGATTTTGGAAGTTGAAGCCATTCAACTTGTCGCATGCCTGCTTTGCGTCCATGACGTCCTCATACACTACGAATACGGTGCCTTTGGTATTATTGGCGATGCCTTGCCGTATCTGTCTGTCCTACCAATTAGAAATTGAACGACACATCGTAGAGATATCCTTTCTGTACGTCGGCCGAAAGATACAGGCAAGGATATGCGCACCGTACAGGCCCAAACTTTCCGAACAGATCGAACAACTCCTCAGGCGTGACATTATAGCTATACCGAGTCAGCAGGAGGGTCAGAGGACGGAGGCTTGTGGCAGTGTTAATAGACCTCAAATTCTTAACAAATAGAGCCCTGAACCCTAGAGTCAGCTATTCATAGGTTCTTTGAACTATCTGACGCCAGCTGTAACTCACCGATTCACTTCAGGCGCTAGCTTTCCACCGCGACTCATCTTCTGCTAGAGAGGTAAGATCTCTAGATGGTGCTTTTATGAAGTCTAGTAGTAGAGGGCGGGGACTATAGAGACGCCGATAGAATTCTACATTTGATGATGCTCGCCTCGAACGATTTGATGCACGCCGGGTAGATTAGATTAAAAGCAAGCTTAAAACAAGCTTCTCTACATTATATAAGATCATCCCATTCACGCCTTGGATGCTTGCTTATTGGTAAGTGAAAAAACAGGTTAAAAAAAGCCTGAGCGATACAAAAGGGTGTGGAGAAACCAGCGATCAGTGCCAAATGTGGGCGGGTTTTCCAACATTTACACGCCTATCGTGTGATAGTAATAATGAGTGGCTCAGAAACTCCGCGTAAGCATTAAATTTACGGAAAAAGACTTCAATACTCACTCCCATAATAAAAAAGACTCGGGTACTTAAACCGTCTTAAGCTATATCTAAGACCCCTACTTAAGTCGTTCTATTTACTCGCCTATTTTAGATATAAACTTAGATTACTACGAGCTAGACTATTAAAAAATACGATTTTAAATAGGAGATAATTTGAAATTATATTTATAAAAAATTTTAAGTTAATTTAGCTAGCTATCTTCTTAACTTTAAGAATAACGCTAGCTATAGGCTATAGTAATACGCTATAGTCTATATAATAGCTAATTATAATTAGTCTAGTTATATAGACTATATTAATTATATTTTTAATCTTTAGCTATCTCGTTCTATAGCGGTATCGTTATTTTATAGCTATTTAAGCCTAGTCTATAATTACTTCTTAGATTAATATCGTATCGAATTCGCTCTATACGTAGTTAATCTCAAGGTATACGAATAGCTAGAGAATAGTAGAGCTCGTTAGAGATTAGTTAAATATCTATAATATATAGATAAGATATTACTTAATAGTACTAATTCTTATATACCGCTAATAAGAGGTACTATAGTAATAGCGATAAAATATTCTTATAAATAGATATATAGAAAGTAAATATATAACTATAAGATACTTCGATCTACTAAGATCTTAAGTATATATATATAGAGTAATTATTAAATAGCTCTATAATCTACGCGATTTCTAATAGTTCTTAATTAATAATTCGGGCCTTACGTTTAGAAGAAGAAATAATACGAAAATCTTTAATAAAATTATATTTTTATATAAGCTAATTATAATACTATAGTATTTAAAGACGATTCTAATTAATAAGATTTTAGATAGCTTTTACTTATATAAATCTTATTAATACTACTCTTATTTAGAGTTCTACTAATAAGCTAAAGAGATCTAGACTTCGATTATCTTTAAGAATATTATTAATAGTCTTAGTAATATTATTAATATTATAGCCTTATCGATTAATTAGAATAAAGGTCTTTATCTATAGAGAGGAATTAATCGCTATAAGATAATTAGCTATAGTAGAAAAAGCCTTATAAAATTTAACTATATAATAGATAAATTTCTTCTAAGTTTTAGTCTTAATAATCTTTTAAAACTACTTTTTTAAGGCCTAGCTACTACGGCTAGTAATCGTATTTTTAAAAAGATACTAATAGCAGTATAAGTAAGTAATATTTTTATACTCTTAATTATTAATTACTGTAGATTTTAGACCTTTATCGCGATCGCTTATAAAAATATAGAGCTGTTAAAAGAATTTAGGTAAGAAGATCTTAAGATATATTAAAAAATAGTTCTAAGATAAGAGATTCTTACTCTTAATAATAGTCTAAGCGAGGATAGTTATCTAATCGTTTATATTAATTCTAACCGCTAGAAGAAGAATAAATCTAAATTTATTAATTAAATACGTTTTATCTATCTTAATTAGCTTACGAGAGTACTTAAAATAGCTCCGCGAGGTATCGAGATAATAAAAGAATCTCTGAAAAGTATTAGTATTACTATTAATAGTAAGGTAAACGTAAGCGTTTAGATCTTTCAATTTGATCTCGTATTTAAGACTAGAAAGTAGCTAAAAGATTACTTAATATTTATATAAATTATCGTTAAAAAGAGTAATCTTTATATGCTAAATAATCTTTATATTAATACTCTTACTATATATATATACGATTATTAACTAAATAACTTATATAGGTATCTATCTAGTTACTGCTAAATAGCGATTAATAGTCTTAATAATCTAGACTTATTTTAATAAGATCGAGTAACTCTATAGACTAATATAGTACTAATAATTATTATAAATAATGATAATTTAAATAACTTCCTCGATAGTTCTTTATACTCGAATACTCTATAGATACTATAGATCGCTATATTAATAATAGTTACGTTAAGTATCCTTCTAAAATATAATAAAGTTAAACTTTTTAATAATAGATTAGATATTAAGAACGTCCCTTAGCTTAAATTAAGTTACGTATATATTACCTTTCTAAGGGATTCTTAAATTATAATATATCTAACTAACGCTTATAGTAACTATGTAAAAGACTTATACTATCGCTATTAAGAGAGAAAGAAGAAAGAGAATACGATAAATAAATATTAGCTAAAGAGGAGAACTCTATATATACTTAACTTATTAGGTCTCGAAACTCGCTACTAGAAGTTAGCTAAGAGGATAGCTACTTAATACGTTACTATAAGATCTAAAAAGATCTAAATTTAGTACTTTAAAATAGCTAGATTACGATTTATTTAGAGATTTTAATAACGAACTAAATAGATTTCTTAATAGTTTAATTCGTAACTTTTAAATCTAGGTTTATAATATCTAAATTTGTTAAATTAAGACTCGAAAATTTAGAGCTAGCGACGTCTTTTATTTTAATTATATAATATTAATAGATCTATAATCTGGTCCTCTTATAAGACTTATATATAATAGTACTTCTAGCTAACCGAAGGCCTTACTAGTTATTGATAAATTAAGGTAACTAACCCCAAGAATTCGAAGTCTCAAGACGGTATATTAAATTCTTAGAAAGCGGTATATAAAAGGCGATATATACTCGGTTTCTAGTCGAGTTAATAGTTAAATAGTAATAGCAGTACTTAAATAACTTTATTATATATTAATTAGATTATATACTATAAGATCTAGGCCTAAATATATCTATAAAGATCGATTTTTAGAATATTTTATTAAATTTTATTAATTTTTTACTCTCTTAAGCAGATATACTTACAGTACCTGTATTTCGATAGATTTCTCTAAATAATACGCCTAATATAGGTGAACAAATTGGAGACCCCTGCAGGCTAGATCCAAGTAGCTTAAGTATCCGAGTCTTTTTTATGACGGGAGTGAGTATTGGAGTCTTTTTCCGTTGAATTTATTCCTGATAATCTTCTATCTCAGCCAGCCATTAGGCTGCATCAGCCATGCTGCGTGCCTAATCGCCGGCCCAAGAACGCCTCTCGTAGGGTATATCTGAACCGTGAAGAAACCGCATTCTCCGAATGGCGAACCGTGACGCAAACCATATGCTCCATGCAAAAGAAAACCAAAGGCAGATGTTAATACACATGCTATCCTCTTCCACAAGATTCCCCCGCACGGTTGCCTTCGTTTATTCATTCAGACCATTACTAGAACCATTATTAGAACCTCTCAGTCGATTTCGACAACGTCCCCCTCAGCCTTTCTCTTCTTCGGATTTTCACCAGGCGTATGCCCACTAATGCCGAAAACCTCATCCAATCTAGCAATCAGATTCTCTACCCCCTGAAGATCAGCAACTATTCCTCCGCTTGTCATACCTCTCCATCCATCTCCCTTGCCCCTTAGGACGCTTTTCAGACCTTCCTCGAAAGCTTCATTGCCCGTGTCCGCTTTCTTGATGCTTGATTCGGGTACGAGCCACTTGAGTTCGTCTCTCCTCTGCCGCAGACGCACGTCGAAGCCACCTTTAGGGTACGGCGCAGAGTAGCGGAGTTGATACCATTGATCTGAATGGGTAAGGACCTCAACACCGCCATTTTTATGAAAGGTCTCAACGGCAGCTAGTGCGCGCACGAGAGGGAGTGTCATCCGCATAGCGCCAATAACATTCGCGAGATCCTGGGACTTTAGTCGGGCTGTGAGATAGTCTACGATGCGGAGGTGGGGATTAGGTCTGGCGAAAGAAACACGCATCGGTTTGTCAGGCAAGAAGTGTATGGTTGCCTTCAAAGGACTAGGAACTTCGTTGTAAACAAATTCAACGTAGGTCAGAGACGCACGTTGAAAAGTCAATCTCTGGAATTGGATGGTGGAGATAAAGTCTAGTAGTAGGCCAATTGCTGACAGGCGGCGAGTAATGTTGGGAATGTTGGTCTCTCCAACTTTCGCAAGGACTAGGAAGGTGAAAGCCCCAGAGGCAGGGTGGAAAACTATCGAAGGGATAGCGGATATTAGGTCCTTGAGGTCAGAGATAGATTCCTGCATGCGAGCAGAAACCATGTGAATTGCGGATGTGTGTGTGGAATCAAGGCCTCGGTAATCAAGCCTGACCGTTTCGTTGGCCCATGGCAAACTGGAATTACTAGAGGAACTTATAAGAGGTGGAGTACGCTTGCTAGGGAAGCGGAACAAAATGGTCGGTATCTGGATTCCTGCGCTATTAGGTGCTGAAAATTGAACTTTGTGTGGTATTTTGGAAGCAGATAGATGACGGGTATCGTTATACTGAGAGATCATCCCTGCGGCGTTTCGCTCAATTTGGGCAAGCGCTGTGTAAGAAGGATCGGTTACAAGGGACTGAGGGTCTGTAGATGCGACTTTGTACGCTGCTCGAAGATTGGGTCCAGACGCCGAGCTCGGTGTAGGGGATTTAGTTGATGTCGTCTTGATCTGGAGCTCTACAACCCACCAGGAATCGCCCTCAAGGCCTGTCGTGAACGCCATGATCCAATTAGTGCTCCACGCTTGTCTTCTAAAGAACTTGATCCTTTGGGTTTCTTTTGGAAAGAGACGTTGCATTGTTTCCTGGCTCGGGTTTAACGATCGCACAGGCTCCCATCCCATGCTGCGGGCACCAGCATCGACTTCCTCTTGTGATGCGATTGACCTGAGATGTGCCAATGAAGAAGCCCCTTCTGTAGCAGGGGATGCAAGACGATTGAGCTCATGTTCTGCACGACTGTTCAAGTGAGACGTCGGTAACACTGCGAACCGGCCTGACACAGGCTCTTGAACAACTTTGACAGCTTTCGAAGTCGTAAGCTGTACAAGCAAAGATACGTCCAAGGGCTCTGTTGTCGAGAAGGTGCACTTGCATCTCATGAGACCCCCCGAATACAACGACGTCTCGTTCAATTTGGCCGCAATCTCCTGGAAAACATAGTTCATGTGCTGTGCGATTATTTGCTTCACAATGTCCGAAAGTGACAGCTCACCCAGATTCATTTCAACTTTCACATCGTTAACCTCCTTGCCATTGCGGAACCACCGCAAAGCAATGTGAGGTATCAAATTGCCTCCTCTTAACGAGTACGATAGTCGGACCTCTTTGCCACGCTTGAGCCCAATCTCGATCCAATTCTTGCCTCCTGGTCTGTTCGACCAATATTGCACAACGATAGATCGGTGCACGGCCTCTACTTGCAGATACTCAGACCAATGGCTCCTCGCCATTTCGTATGCCTGATTTCTCAAGACAAGGAGCTTATGGGTGAGTACAAGGTTGTGCAAAAAATCGAAAAGGCCCTGAAGACCGTCGTGTTCGAGTACGTCATTGGCCCTGCCTTCAATCTCATTCCGCAGCCTGCTGGCTGGTAGCTCCGTAGGTGCTGGCAAGAATGCAAAGCGAAAGTCGATGAAATAGAGCTGTGATGAGACATTCTCGTCAGCGATAGAGAGGTCCACCTCAAACTCGTCCACCACGTGGAATTTCGCTCGGCCGGACGCAATTGAGAAATCTCGAAAGACTGATGGTATTTTTTCCTGTAGATTTAAACGGATCGAGAGAATTGTGTTGATTCTGCGGAGAGTATTGATAAATGTCTGGGGGGGTAAGGGCTCAGGAGGTAGGTATTCGAGATCAGGTAACCACGAAGCTTTGCCAAGAGAGAGTACCTCCAACGCGGTCTTGATATCGGGGTTCGGTTCTCTGAGTGGTATTAGTTTTCTCTTGAGCTCTCCCATCCACGCGCAACACTCGTTATATTGTCCTATCTGGTTGCTCAGCCAAAAGTTCAAATCAATAACCTTGCTCACACCCTCTACTTGTCGGGCCCATCGAGATAGTATCAGAGCCTTGATAAATTGCGCCCTTCGATCGCTAGCAAAATGGAGCATGCGCAACTTCTTTTGCACATTAGCCTGCGAAGAGTCCTCAGTATTGAATTGTTGATGGGTATGGTTTTGCGCAGCGCTTTGGCTAGGCTGAGGAATTGGTATGTCCGACATATCACTGATGACGTCGGTAAGGCCATTAAAGGTTTCTTGAACAAGCCTTGATATCAAGGAGGAGAATTGGATATAACCGAATGTTACATGCTCAATTTCGGGGGGAAGTTGGCCCATAAGCTTTTCGGTCGTAGTGGACGGCTTGCGTTGAATAGATGTTGGGCTTGAAGGGATACCATTTGCATGGATGCCATTCGCAAGCCCGTGGTCTCCATTTGTCTGCGCATAGTTTTTACCGTAGTCGCCCATCTTAAGCTCGTGGGTAGATGCTTCGACCGAGGCTCCAGATTGGACATCAGTCGCTATCTTCGTGCCCACGAAACTGTTGGAAACAGCTTCGGCTCTTGGTAGGATGCCTGGCATGCTGCGCGATTCGTTGTCGACGACCTGGTCTCGGAGCTCGGTCTTGTTCAACTCCACCCCATCCACCAACTCCTCGTTCCCCTCCAACGAATCCCTCGCCGCACGCTGTATCGACTCAATCTTGCCCTGCCAATCAACATTCAAGTTCGGTGTGTGATATGTATGTGCTTCGGAAGGTCTAGGCGATCGATCAAATGTTATCGATCGAATATACGAGACATATGTCGGTGCGATGGCCTCGGAGGAATGAGAGGGAAGCGATGGGGTAAAGCGCAAAGCAAATGGGTGTTGTTGAGGGGTGGGGTTCGGGCTTAGTTAGGGCGATGAGTTGTCGATTGCCTGATTTTCGTGAATTAAGGCGAAAGGGCACGAGGGGCTTGGCATGCAGGTTGGGATGGTAGGCAATAAACGTAAGGTGAAGAATCAAACGAAGGTGAGGGAGAGAGAGCTGAGGTCTTGTTGGTGGAGCTTGTTTCAGAGCAACTTCCAGTTGATTATTGTTTCTGATAAATTTACTAATGCCAACTTCAGCTAGCGCTCTTTTGATGCGCCGGCCAATCACGATTTACGGGCGTCAGGCGCAGAAGGGGTGAAATCTAGTATCTACCTGGCTTTGGTTCCTTAATAAGTGTTATAGTAGCTACTTGATGATTTTTATGCGAATGAATTGAACGATTCATGATTCATATTCGCTCGAGCGAAGAAGAACAGGAGAGATCATGAAAAATCAAATATTGCCAGAATATCCTTGTTTATTATGGCGGCCGTTTGCGTTTAAACAACCCTCCCCAAACAGTTAGAATTCGGACGCTTTGTTCTCCACTATTAGTTTCTACGAGAAGTGCAATTATAGCAGTCCTTCGCTTGCGTGGGAAATTCTCTTGTTAGAGTAGATAGATGCCCGTGCGTCTTTCAAAGATGCAGAAAAGGTCCATGCCTATAAGCCGGCTCCAGCATTTATTCGACTTTATTAGCATCTGTTGGCAGGAGTCTTGGAACAACGTATACCTCCGTACGGAGTAGTGTACGTTAGTCTGAAGTGGCATTTGTGTGAATCGTGACAGCTTGTGTAAGCCAAGTTTCCTTTGAGCTTCAGTGGGTACCTTCCTTTTTGTATTGATTATTTCAAGCTTCGAATGAAAGACGATAGAGCTTGTGAATGCTGGAAGGAAGATAGCGAGGATGGACACCATTTTAGCCTTTGCGGGGAACCCGACCCGAGCAACAAATTCGAAGACAGCTTCGCGTCACAACTCTCGGGTCGGCGTTTATCAATTCGACCCGCCAGCATCATGGTTTGTTCCATGAGCTTCTCTGTGTTTGATTTGAATTCCATACTCGCCTTCAGCTTCCTCACCATGCGCATAGCTATGGACATGAACAGCACAGACCTTCTCACTCCAAAGCTTCCCAACCGAACCCCACCGCCTCTTCTTTAGCTGACAACGTAGGTCAGAAAGAACCCATCACATCTGGGAATAGGTAAACTGACCCACTGATACTCCAGGAGAATTTAACAAGCTCTAGGATTTCGTCCCACAATATGGACCCCCGGAGTTCCCCCAATCCTCCCTCTTATCCTGGGGAAGACACCCGTTTGACTAGCACCAAAGAGCTCTCAGGATGGTACTCTTATGGGTGGGCCGCCGGTACGTAATTCCGAAGCTCATAGTTCCTCCTTTGAATTTGATCTTCAACCCTGAGACATGCCTTGGGAGCATTTACTTCCGAGGCGTGTTCCAAGACTCCCTCTAACAAGCAAGACTGACGTCGTGTTCATAATCCAGAGGTTTTTGTTGTGTGCGGTGTTGGATCTTTCATCCCCATCACCTTGGAGCAACTCGCGCGTGAACGCGGTGTCCTCCTGTCGGACAAGACAGTACCCTGCAGCGCCGGCTTCAAGACCACCGTACCAGCAGAATCCTCCAATACAAACCTATCACACAAGGCTGTTGAGGCTTTGTCCCCTCGAGCGAATAAAGGACAGTGTATAATCAACTTTTTCGGAACCGACATAAATACGGCGAGCTTTGCCATGTACACCTTCTCAATTAGTGTGCTCATACAAGCTCTTCTCATCGTCTCGATGAGTGGAGCTGCAGACCATGGTCATTACCGCAAGAGCCTTTTGCTCTCATTTGCATTTACAGGAGCGATAGCGACCATGCTTTTTCTTGCTGTAGTCCCCAAGGTCTACATACTAGGGGCAGTATTGGCGATCATTTCAAATACTTGCTTTGGCGCGTCTTTTGTTCTGCTAAACTCGTTCCTCCCCGTCCTTGTACGTCACCATCCATCGATCCAGGCTACTGAGATTGATCGGAGAAGCGATCCGGAAAGACCAATTTCCGAACAGACAGCCGACCATGAGGATCAAGGCCACGATAGTGCTACAGAATCACTTCTACAATTATCTTCCGCCGCTCGTCGAATGGTACCTATCCGTCTTTCATCAGCAGCTGTGTCACCCGCACTTCGACTTTCAACCAAGATATCGTCTTATGGAATAGGCATCGGATACATTGCAGCGGTGATTGTGCAGACCCTAGGAATAACAATTGTTGTAATTGCGGATTCTATGAATACATCCACCACCATGACCCTTCGAGTTGTTCTCTTTCTCGTCGGGCTTTGGTGGTTTATGTTCTCAATCCCGGCAGCACTCTGCTTACGGCCACGGCCCGGTCCTCCGTTACCTATTATAAGTAACAGCAAGCAAAGGAGCTGGGCTGGTTATATTGGATATGCATGGCGCTCTCTTGGAAAGACTATCCTACGAGCTCGCCGTCTGAAGGATGTCATGCTCTTTCTAGGCGCTTGGCTACTTCTTAGTGACGGCATCGCAACAGTCAGTGGTACTGCTGTACTGTTCGCGAAAACAGAACTGCAGATGCCACCCGCCGCTCTAGCATTCATCAGTTTAGTCGGAACCGTAGCGGGGATTCTGGGAGCATTTTTCTGGAGCAAGCTTGTACGTATTGTCGGACTACTTCCTTCGGACGAGTACCCGCACTGGATTCGTAAGACATTTTGGGGGGACTCTGCGATCTAGGGACTATTCTGACTTTCTGCCCTGGTCTCAATAGTGGATTTATTTTCGAAGAATTACTACTAATTCCAAATCAATCGCAGTCCCGGTTCTTGGGCATTCCTCCCTCGAAAACAATCATCGGTACGTACATCTCGGAGCTGATCCTCCCGGTTTGGCGTTGAAAATGAGTTACGAACTATGTTTTAGTAGCAAAAGGAGGACTTTTTTTATACCTTCTAACACTGGTCTTACGACTCCACTTCCTCCATGAATAGCCAATGCTGATTCCGAAATCTATGCAGCTTGTATATGTCTTTTCGAAATCATTCCAGTATATGGACTCCTAGGTTATGTTCCTGCCATTAGACGCTTTGGGGTGTTTGGTCTCCAGGTAAGTACATTTCGGAAGGGTCGTGCCCTCCTGTTATGCTTCGTAGGCTTCTTTTAACATGAGATTTTGTGCCATGAAAAACAATCTCGTCCTTTACTTTTGTTCACTTGATTGGAGTAACTCTCGACTCCCGTCAGGAATAGAGCATACTAAGTTGGAAATGTCCATTAGCAACCGTGGGAGATGTATCCTCTTGGAGCAATTTATGGAATTGTCTTGGTACGTAATTTTCGGGGCTATTCCTCCTCTAAAAGCAATCCTAAGTCCCGAATCTACGTAGGGAGGGCTTTCTTCGCACTGTCGGAGTCTCTTCGGAGAGCTTATACCTCCAGGCTCTGAAGCTGCATTCTACGCTTTGTATGCTATCACTGACAAAGGCTCGAGCGTTTTTGGCCCAGCTATAGTTGGTGCAATCACAGATCGATATGGGTCGATACGTGGAAGTTTCGTGTTTCTGGCTGTTCTCATTGCCATACCGCTGCCTCTGATGCTGATGGTCGACGTCGACCGAGGGAAAAGAGAGGGCGCTGACATGGCAAAGGAGCTGGAAGGAAAGGATGATATGCTTACATCCGGGAACGATGATGCTGTTCGACTAATTGATGAAGAGGAGGACGGATGATCTAAATCGATCAAGTGATGGCATAGGAAGTTTTTGGGCATTGTGTTGCGGATCTATGTTCAGTCGTCGTGGTTTAATGGGACTTTGATGGTTTTGTTATATTGTAAGATGAATCAGCTGAGAGGCTTGCACATCACAGAGATGCGTGGAATGCTCGAAATACCAGACTTGCGTTGAAAGTGGCCTTTGACAGGTCAGCATCCATGAGACGGGTACAAGGCAAAGAATTATGACCGAACGTCCAAACAACGAAACGAGGGCTTCAACGCTTTATGTTGAATTATTTCAGCGGACCTGCCACCAGAATTGTCATTTCTCGCAATTAACCGCCTAGTAGCCGCCTGTTGTTTTAACCATGCACACCCCATTTCCCTACTTCCACCATCGCTTGCTTTCCACCATCCTTTAATCTTTCCTTTCCCAAAACTTCACTGACACAAGCCCAGCCGCTTCTTCCGCCTCCCCATCTGAGTACCTCCTCTTTATATCTCTCTCCTGCCTCTCTATCCACCGCCCCCTGATCCTGTCCGCCTCTGAAGACATCCTTCCATACCTTTCCTGCAATAGCTCGGTCAAACAAGTAACTATAGTAAGTACCACCATACTCTACCAAATGTCCAAAGAAACCTTGCGCATTTGTTCCGCAAGGCTCCCTCACGCTACTGTACTCATCGTACACGTCGAAGAAAGCTTTCGTGCTATCAAAGCCCCCGTGCATATTCAATGGAAGCGAAGAGTGATACGCTTGATCAAGCAAACTATACAGGATTTGCGTTTCCGTTTGGACACCATGCCCTCGGCCTTGCATTAGCAATGCATCTTCTACCATCCCATACGGCAAGGGTGCGCCAGTCTCCCAGTGACGTGCGAACAGCGCAAGCACCGAGTGATCAGATGCGAAGTACTCCATCAAGACCGAAGGAAGCTCCGCAAAGTCCGTGGCACAGCGAGTACCGGAGATGACCTGCAGTGATGTACGGCCAAGAATTGAATGAATTGCGTGACCCATCTCATGGAAAATGGTCTTGACGTCCTGAAAGCCAAGTAGCGCGGGAACCGAGGAGTTTGGCGGATGGGGAAAATCACAGATCAGAGCTAGTACCGGGAGTTGGTAATTCTGGCTCCTATCAGTGGAGGACGAAACTGGCATACCATCGTTAGCATTCTGTGAAGAGTCTGACCCGTCCTCAGTCTCCGAAGAGGAGATGAGACGTGAGCACCGAAGGGTGAAATGTGTAGGATTTGGATTCTTGCCAGCGCGCGCAAACAGGTCGCAGTATAGGACTGCGACGTGGCCATCAGTTTCGTGGAAAACATCTAGACAGCGCACATCGGGATTCCATGTTTCACCAGGAAAAGTCTTACGAGGGACAAAGCGAATGCCATAAAGCTGGGTGAAGAGGCGCGAGAGTCCTTGCATTACTGTGCCAAGGGAGAAGTAGGCCGACATGAAATCTGGTTTTCGAGACTTTGATTTTAGGTCAACATTTAGACGATTGCGGTAGTAGACAAGGTCCCACTGCTCAATCCCTGTCGGAATTCCATCTGCTACTTTTATCTCCTTCATCCTCGCCAACTCTTGCATTACATGCGGAGCATTATCCGCGGAGAGCGCTGTGAGAAAGGAGTCAACGGCCTCTGGTGACTTGGCCAGCTTGTCAGACAGGGTCATGTGAGCATAGCTCTCATGGCCAGAAAGCTTTGCGATCTCAGCACGCGTGACCATGAGCGTTTCAAGGAGCTGTATTTGGTTCCTTGAGGATTGTCTTCCTGCGATATAGATATCTCTTCGTGTTGTTTCGTCCTCCACGGTTCCCAGAGCCGCGTACGCCACATCTCCTACGGTGGGCAATCGTACCCTGTTCCGCCCTCTGGACCATCGCGCAAGGGTCAAGGGATTCATACCTTTCAGCTGTCGAAGATCAAGATCGAGGTATGACGCCACTGGAGTCATGCCTTCCAGAAATTGGTTTCCTAACATCTTCATTTGGTTCGACAAATCGACAAATCTTCGCCTCTTTTCGGCTGGCAGTTCGATGGCAGAGTTTGAAAAGTCTCTGAGCAGAATCTGGGCCACCATTTTCTCTTCCTCATTCCACGATCCCGAGAACTCATGTATTGAGATGGACTTCCTGAGTTGGGCGTTGAGTCCTGGGGTGGTGTTGAGAACGTTCATGTAGTCGAAGAGAAACGCATATGCCTGGATGGCGGCTTCTTGGTATCGAACGTCGGGATGTGTGCAGCGTACGAAATCTGAGATGTCGAGGATGCGACACAACAAATCGCTAAGAACGTCAAGTTGTCTTGGTATGGCTGCGTATGCCTCAGTTGAGGCTACTGCCAAGACATCATCCACGATTTTCTGACACTTCTTTTGCGTGATCTGGGCATAGTTCAGGAAGCCCGAGGGTTCTCTAAGATACCGGTTCTGGAATAAGCCACGTGAAGGTCTTGCTAAGTCGGAAGTATGTTGCTGAGAGAACTGCAGCCACACATTGCGGACATCGAATATCTGACGCAAGGTGGTATCCTCAAGGTCTCTTTCGTGACTGGTGGTTGATAAGGACCGACCTTGCTTTGGGCCAGCAGCAGTGACGGTTGCTGGTACAACGAGTACGCTGTGAGCAACATGTCGAAACAGTGGCGTAGATAGGCGACATGGTGACTTGATCATGTCCTTTCTGCTATATAATGAGACCGCCGGACCTCCTCATCCACCCTTGTCTAGCAGTCCAATGTAGTGCTCAGTAATGTTTCTGTTTTTTCTAAGATGTTGCATACCGCTTTTCAGCCGCTAGCTCTAGTGTACACTAGCGCTGTACTCTAGGACGGCTGACGGATGTGCGATTACGTACTGCGTGCGTAGGCGGGGTAAAGTAGTCCGGGGAAGAGATTCTTGATGTTCAACATTCGTAAGTTCAACCAGCACATCTACGTCCATAAGTTGTATTCGTTCCAGTTTCAGATTATGGCCTCCAACTCAAAGGACTCCTCTTTCAACATCCTCGGCTCCTCTAAGCTCAATACTGCCGACGGCAAGAATCCCACCTCCCCCGCCACCACTTCTACTTCAACCCAGCCAGGCACAGCTAGCGGTCAAAAGAACAGCGAGGAGTATAGACAGGAATGCAACAAGGCTCATGATGCACTAGGTACATACATTTCAGAGCTAGTGTTTGCACTTTATACCAAAATCTTAAGTCGCAAGCCTTGGTCTGGACTCTGGGAGAAAGATCCTCCTCTTCTTCCTTTTCCGGCTCCGCTTTCACCTCAGGTTTTCCGCCACAAAGAAACAACGCTGACACCGAAATTTGCGCAGAGGATCGTCTACGCGATGAAGTAAGCTACCTTTCGGAGCACTTCTTCCCCAACCTGAGCATAGTCTCGAGTCGCATGATGTGGTCTGGGGATGCCGTATTTTTATTACCTACTTTGAGGCTCATGACTGACTTATTGATGTGAATGCTGACTCAAGATTTTCCTTAGGAGAGGGAGAGAAAGTGGAGCGGGAGGTGGTGAGGTACAAGCGAAAAGGCGGAGGTCCGCTGGCGTTTGAGGAAAATGCAGGCCGGGGCGAGTCCGATGTGAGATATGAAGAGCCCAGGCAATTGGCGCTTAGCCAAAACTGAAAGGAGTCAAAGGACATCACTAGCAAGTGCCAAAAAAGGGATGAGCGAGCCTTTGTGTCAGGGTAATAAAAATGGATTACGAAACAAACATTTTTCATTGTCTGTCATGTTCCTGATGAAGTTTGCAGGCATATTGTCCAAAGTTATCTGAAAACCTTTCGTATCCAGAGAAGTGTTCCCGTAATGTAAACTAGAAGACCGGATCTAAGGTGCAGTCAAGGATAGAACGGGCAGGACAACGTGAACTCCACGCGCTCATGCATTCTGCTCATCTTTGGCGTTGACGTCATAGGGCTCCCCTATAAGTAGAGCACGTTTGGCATCCAAGCCGAGTAGAGAGAGGCCATGCAGGTAACTTGCGTTTGTCCATCCAAACCTATACTCTCGGATCAGCATTCGTATACCCAAAAGTCTTGAAACAAATGACTCACCCTTCCTCTGGAGCATACTTGAAGTTCAGTCCCTGATTGCCATACTCTGCCCCCACCTTATGTGCCCTCTGAAGCTGTGTGACGTCGTATTTCTCTACCACAGTACCATTGTAATCCATGAAAACCTTAGTTATCATGTGAAGCCAGCGGTAAGCGAGTCTCTCGGCGTCCTTGTGATAGCCATATTTTTTCAAGCCATCCCACGCTAGGATTTGATGAGGAGCCCAGCCATTTGGATAGTCCCATTGCTTCTGAGGATTCACTGCATCAACTAGGCCACGAGAAGTCTCGGTATTCGAAGAAAGACCGCCCATACATTCGAATCTCGGAAGGCCTTTTTCAACAAGCAAAGCAGCTTGATGGGGACTGGCTACCCCACACCAAAGAGCCCAGAGACTTGTCACGGTCTCATGCTCAGTCTGTTTTTTGGTCGCCGTGTTGTGGTCAAAGTAGAGACCCTTCTTTTCATTCCATAAGTATCGGTCAATCGATTCCTTTCTCTTTCTCGCAGAGAGGTGCCAAACCGCTGATGACTCAAAACGGTCCGCGGCCTGACCAGGAACACAAAACTCAGCAGGCACTTGAAGATTGTCCTCGAATACGGTCAGAATCGCCTCCGCAATGTCTGTTTCGTATCGATAGAGCAGACAATTTAAATCTATCGTTGCTAGATCTGCGCAGACTCCTACAAACCGGCTCGACGTATCGTGCCCACTTTCCCTAAGTGCTCTGTCGTGGAGGAAGAAGACATCAAGCTCCGGCTCTTGAATCTCGCCGTTAGTGTATGCCTGTCCAATCTCAGTGATCGTCATGTTATGCTTCTCAGCGTAATGTTCCAGTATGTGGTCAAACCCCGTTGATTCAACTTCTGGAGGAATACCAATCCCGATGGGCCTGTACCTGGTGAGTCCAGTGTCTTCGTCGTATCTCGGAGCTGTCATCCAGTAACTGAAATATTCTTTCATTGCCGCAAGGATCGCCATCTTGAAAAGATCCTTGGATCCGGGCTCATTTATGGTTGCTTTGTAAACTCTCAAAGCTAGATCTGTGAGAAAAGGGGGCTGTGCTCTACCAAGGTAGTACGAACGATTCGCATTTAGTACTTTGCCATAGTGTTTTATCTCAAAAATGAAGTGTCGTAGGATCGACTTGACAATATGCGGATGCGTATCTATCATTGCCGTAGCACAGAAACAGCTATCCCAATTGTAAAGCTCGTTGAACCGGCCTCCAGGGACGACGAATGGAAGTCCTATGAGGCTTTCACGTCCGTTCGAGACGTTTTCCTCCATCTCAAGCGCCAGAATGCCAGGCTTATCGTTCAAGCTTCTGATGAAGTCAGCCGTGATATCGCTTTCTGGAAGCCACTGCACGTCCAGGTTCATGTCTGGCATCTCTCGTGCAAGTCTTGAATAGTATGCGTGCTGTAGTGGGACGCCTTGCGGTACATAGATTCTTGGGTCAGACTCCGCAGCCTCAATGGTCTTGGGATCCCTTGCTGCAACGGCAATGCCAGAACTATCGATCGTCCTTTTCAAATTGTCCCACCAGCTGGTTGTTATCAAACGCTGGAGACGATCGACTGGATTCTCGGTGACTTTCTCAATATCGATTTCCAGATACTCCTCCCCCTTCTTCTGCGCTAAGAACAGCTCTTGTAGAAGATTCGCCAGATGATACGTACCTTTGATCTCAATCTCTTGGGTTCCATTGTACTCCAAAGATTTTAGTAAAAAAGACTTCGTTTGAAAAAAAGGGTTAGCATCGTTGCTATCTTCACATGCATTACATGAGACCCACCTTTGGTCCGTGATCATCAACCGTTATCAAACCGTCTCCATCTGTATCTTCTCTCCGTAGAAGTTCTTCTTTTGTAGTATTAACGGCCACTACCAGCTTTTCTTTCATACCAGTGATTTGTTCTATAGGTACCTTAGAGTATCAGTCGCTCCGCCTTGATTGGGATCAATGTTATTGAGGCGATACCGTTGATATCAATCTGACTTCGTTGCTGCAATAAGTTTCCCCCAATTCTGAGATTAAAAGCCTCACTCGACTGAAGTCCAAGGCACCACCTTGTCAGTGCACAGGTTACTAATTATGGGACCATAAGGAAGCCGGAGAGATACAGCATAGGGGGAAAACAGGCAGGAAACAATGTTCAGAAAGTACGATAAAGACTCATTGGGCTCCCATAAGCTTGGTGTCATGAGTAGGCCGGTACGTAGTTGCACAAAGGATAGAATGGATCAAATAGCTGTACAAGCAGAAAAAGCAACATGAGCTATCGCCATACATTACTCAATTTGCTCTGCGTCGTACTTTCCAGGCTCTTCTCTAGATCGGCTGCCAGGTTTACATCCTGAGTATCGCCAGCATTCTCCAGGCTCGAATCTGTAGATGACATCGTAATGACCGCGGGTTGTTGGTCTCCCAATCTGACGGGACACTGCAATTGTGCAGAGGCACCGGTAATGTGTGAGATAGGTATTACACAACGGCTTTAAGCACAGACACTGACGTCGTGTAGATTCGCATGTGATTAGGAGGGAGTTTAGGAAGAAGCAGAGATTTTGGTCCAGAGATTCAGATTGGCCAGGTAGTCATAGTCTGACGAGATTCGGATCTATCCTAAGAGAACAATGGTAGAAGACTGGGTTGGAGATGCTCTCAACAGTCATACATTTGAAGGGTGTAAAGGCTTAAAGGCAAGAGAATTAGACTGCTTTACAAGTTATGTTAGAGAGTTGGTGCGGCCATTCAAAGCGGGTAGTTTGAGCACTGGCTTGTTGGCATACGGGTACGAGTACCAATCGGAGAAAAGACTCGAAAACGAAAATACTCAGTGTCCAGACATATTGTGGGAGGGCTACTAGTGGTCAGCACAATCCGCGAATGCAGAGAACAAATTCATTGAGGGATTCCGACGTGTCTGACATGTCTCGTCAAAAACCATTGCGGCATTTTTTGCATGAAGATAAAGTCTTTAATTACTCTGTGAGAGAGTTGGGCTGAGCTTATGATTCCAATACTCCAATACGCTAATACATTTTATATAAGGTAATCAGATCTGCGTCATAAGAAACATGGCAAAATTCAGAGAAAGTGTGGCGGTACCATAGTGTTTGTATTCTGTCAACCTTGTAAAGGATCAGTTCCCCATCTAGTAGACAGGTCTACCCTCGTCCCATTTCCTCTTCTCAACCATATCTCGTCCTTCTTTCACCTCCATGGGACTCGCTCTATCATCAGACGTCCCCTCGACTACAGGCCCAAAACTCACCCTCTTTTTCGTTCCGCTGCTCTGAGCAAAATCTTCCAGGAAACCCACGCTGCCAATCCATTCCCACACTCTCGACACATCCCCGCCCCTACCTTCCCGAACGCTGGCTCTTACATTCGCATTCCTCTCCACTACTGCCCGTACTCGTTTCCACATTCCTTCGCGCCTCCGATCGCTAAATTCATCCCGGAGAACGTCATCACGCAGCTGCCCTACACTGATCCAGCTTTCGGCTGCATCTCCCCTGGCATGCAAAGCAGCCTGTGTGGCAAGGCGGTCGAGAGTAGTGGCAACCAGTAAGGGAACACGAGCTGTGTCGCTACGGGATGCGAGTATAAGCGAGCGGATGTAGAGAACGGTGAAGCAGAAAAGGGTTACGATGGAAAGAGAGAGTCGATATCTTGCCAGCGTGAGTCGCGCGGATCTTCTGATGGCGCAGGAGAAGGGGAGACGGGCGAGGGAGGTGCTGCTGAGGTAGAGATGTGTTCTGCGGATGGGATAAGGTATCTGGTTAGTTGCGGGTCAGATGTTGGTGGATTCGGTATCATGACGCGAATGTGATACCAAAAGGACCGGCCAATGCAGGAGGAGAAAGACTTACCCATCAGAAGAGGAAATAACCTCTTCTCGGCCAACGACCTCCCCTATGGCTCCCTTCCACAGATCTTCGAACTCTGCGGCGTCCATATTTCGTCTTCTCTTCTTGCCCACTTCTTTTTTCAAATCTTCTTCGTCGATCTTCGCAGGTACACCTTTACCTTTGCTATCCTTCAAGGTCCCACATTCAGCCTGCGCTTTTCGCTCCCTCAATTCTTCGACGGCTTTGTCCGCCACAGCTTTGACTCGTCGGACTTTCTCGCCGTCCGGCTCACAAGTCGGCGGCAGTGGGACTAACCCACCGAAAGATAGTGGATGTGCTTGTAGTATAAAATCGTGCTCACACCTGGTTTGCATTCCTTGAAAGCAGATTGCGTGCTGAGGACATGGCTCACATGTAGGTTGCAGCACTTCCGCCCATTCAGGTATTTGCACATTCGACAGAATGTCGGATTGCCTGCCAATACCGCAGTACCCAATATCTAATTTTTCTTGACGCCACCATGTAGCATAGCCTCCGAGCAAAGCAATAAGGACTACCCACGGCGCGGATTTGGAGATTGCACGAGAGTTTTGGGCGCGTCTCTTATATTGCGGTGGGAGGATGTCCACTTCGCCTTTTGCCGCACGTTCTCTTACCAACTCCAGCTGTTCTTCCGCTGTGAATTCCTCACCAGCCTCGAGCCCATCTTTCCGCTTGTCTTCGCTAGCGGACTGCTTCAGCCGAGATACAGGCATTACGAAAGTCTTGGAAGTCGGTACAATGACTCCGTCTTGTTGCTCTGCCAAAGATGGAACCCCTCCAGTTTTCCGCCTAGTGGAGGAGCTTTTTCTCTTATCACCGCTTGCACCACCACCCTTCCTTCTAATCTCTCCAGGTGTCAACGGGGATGTACCGCTTTGAAAAGGGTTTTCATCGCTGAAAACACCCCCTCTCATTGGTGGTCGCACTGGTAGGTTTCCCTGATCTTCAGCCTTCACTATAGGTGATGTCTCGCCTTTTCGACTTTTCCGTATAGATGGACGTGCTGGTTCCAAGTCTGGTTCAGTATCCGATTGCCGGGCGTGCTTACTGGAGCTTCTTCGACCGTTTGATACCTTTGTAGTGGCGGATGAAGTTGATATGGTCCGCTCGACGGATTGGCGTGTACTCTTACGTGGCTTCCTTTGACGTGGAGTATCGGGCACTGGTGGGGGTAGCATCGAGGCGGCGTCATCTTCAGCATCACCGTTCGCTGTCCCTTCTTGACTCCCTGGCATATCCGTTATGCCCCTGCTTGTGCGTCTCACTCTGTCTCGAGCAGCTAATATCTTGCGCGCCTTGGGCTTGAGCTCTTGAGTGAAGATTTCGACGAGTTGTGGCTTCTTGGCAGAAGCCGGGTAGGCAATATCGTGTGACATTAAGATGTTTCGTAATTTGGGCATAGTGAGAGATGCGGGGTCGAAGGACGGCGATAGATATGCGAGTTCATCATCTGGTGAAGCCATAGTGTTTACCTCGGCTAAGAGTTGCCTTTCTACCTCTGTGTGCTTTTCGGGCGATATGAGTGAGGTGTATGGAAGGCTATGGCGAGAAGATTAGCTGTTGTAAGACCCAAGCCATGGAATAGCTACTCTATCGACCGTTTATAGTAATAGTGCTTCTTTGAAAGCGCGACGTCTCTTTGTCTCTTTTGTTAGCAGGCAGCCGCGGAAGAGATCAAGGTTTGATAGGTTCAGCCACACTTCTGCCACTCCCGTGGCGTAAACACTAGTAATCTGTCCGTGGCAAACTCTTACAGTTGCCTTGCTGTTATCACTTATCAGGTTCAGTGCTACCTCTTCACACCATTTTCAGGTAAGCTGAAAATGAGTCTCCTTGAATCTGAATGTCTAATGAGAGTGGCGACCTGGACTTCTGATAGCTAGCCTCTTGATCTCCTTTACGAGGCTCTGCAGGACTTTCTTCCCTCAAATATTGAGATTCGACATATCCGCTGGGTCCAGTCCTACATTGCTGGTATGGGCAGTCTTATCTTCAATGCTAGTATCATGGACAATGAAACATGAGTACTTCAGAAGGCTGCAGCCACGGGCTCCTTTTGCTATAGACTTCCATCCTTGGCCGACCAGATCTAATCATCTAGGGAGTTGACGTGAACTGTAAAGTGTCTCGGGGAATCTCGCTATGACTTGAAGCTGTGAAAGAAAAGGGCTTCATAATCATCGCGAAAGTCGGCAATTGCGAAAACACAGATACTGAGATAATTCTGCATAGACTCCTTGAAGATCATAATCAAACACGCAATTCATCGTACTCGCACGTCAAACTGTCGAAGACGATACCAACGCCCCATTTCATTTCGGAATATTTATTACCTTTACAGCATGCGTTTTGCTCCAATCTCCCCTTGTATACGCCTATGATTATCTGATGATTCCATCGCCGCCCTTTCCTGGCGGTGGACCCGTAGGAGGTGCATAGACAGGCTCTCCACCGCGTTGCGGCACATACGCGTTTCCCGGCTGCTGTAATTCAACACCTTGCTGTTGACCTCCAAAATACCCTTGATTTTGTTCGTGACCTTGGTTATAGTACCCTTGATTTGAGACAGGAGGGGAGTAAACGGGTGGTGCTTGGTTATTGTTGGCAAAATATGGCTGTGGAGGAGCACCGGTGTATTGAGCTGGGCCATGACCTGGGGGAGCTCCTGCGGCCCAGCCAGTGCCACGATATGGTGCGTGACCAAGGCGGCGACGTCGGCGTGCTGTAATACACCTAGGGAGCCGCTAGTAAGGATCGTTCTGTGTGGTATCATATAAGGCATCGCCAGCTTACGAGAATAGCACGAAAAGGAGAAAAGCTCCAATAATGATTGCGCCAAGTACAATCCTAAGGCCAATTAGCTTCTTTCTAGTCCGTGAGGTTTTCAAATGGTTGTCTACCATCTCCCATAATTGTACCAAGGACTATTGCCATAGTAATTGCAATCGTCGTCGTAATTGCAATCACTAGAAGCGAAAATTAGCCTTTGATCTCGGCAAAGGAGCTCACAGCTCGGAAAGAGACCAGTCTGACATGACTTACCTGGCTCTAGGGATGATTGCCATCGTGGCCTTAAATGTGTGCGCTTCTCGACGCCGTAAAGGGTATGTTTGACCAAAAATCGATTGCTGGAAGGTGAAGTAAAGTTGGTGAGACTTGCTGAAGGGTAGGAATGAGAGGTCGGACGAGTGGCTTTATGCGTGTCGAGTCAAAATTATGTTTGGGAGGGAATAGAGATATTTGGAGCGTGGACAGGGTCTGTCAGCCTATTTCAAGGGGCACTGTTCAGTGAAGTGGCGCAGGCCACGCAAGAGCAGGGCAATGCTCGTTAGTTGTCATCATCATCCAGCTGGAAAGAGTCTAGCCCGTAAGCTATCTATACTAGCGTAGATATCCGCCGAGGACGCTAGCGCTCTCTACGGAGGGATTCCGCGGCTAGCCAACGCATTCCCCGTTCCTGTTGATGAATTCTTTTGCGACCTGTACCATTACTCCCTTCTTTAACCTCTTCTCCTCTACAAGAACCTACATGAGGGGAATCAACGTGGAATCTGCTGACGGTTGGATATAGTCAATTGCATTTGAATAGAGGCCCTGGATCCATGAAGATATATCCCAAGCTCGCTTAGCTGCTTCACACGCAAAGTACCAAACATCCTTCCACCAGGAATGAGACATTCATGAAGAGAATCGGGAGGATCAAACACAAAGAGATTATCCGAAAAGTTGTAAGACAGGATCGCTCCAAGCGTTGAGATTTATCTTGCCATCGCTAGCATGTATCTTCTCATTGCTTCGTTAATGTCGTGAATTTTCACCTCGTTACGAAACTTTATTGTCAGTCTTGCATAGCGTCATCGAGGGTTGTGCGATTTTTTTATAGGATCCCCTCAGTGGGCTGTTTTGTTGATCAGCCATTCCAAGACAGCATCGAGATTCGTTTCTTCTTTCGCGCTGATTCCATAGCAGCTGACTTCGCGGTGAGAGATGGCTTTCATATTCAGTGCATCGATTAACTCATCGACCGAAAGCTTATCCGGCAAATCAGACTTGTTGCCCAAGACGAGCAGAGGGATTCCGTCCAAGACTGGCTTTTCAAGCAAGGCGTGGAGTTCTTCCATTGCTACCGGCATGGCAGCCTTATCTGCTGCGTCCACGATATACCTGCGATTGAATCAGGACCACTTCAACAATGCGCAAGGTGGCGTACCTACACGATGGCGTTGACACCCCGACAGTATCGCTCCCACATGGACCGAAATCTAGGCTGACCACCGAGGTCCCAGCTAGAGGATTGTCATGCCCACTGTTGACCGTGTAGTGAAAAATGAAGTACCTACCACTTTAGGGTGACGTGACCTTTCTGAACTCGTTTCATGTTGAAGCCCACTGTGGGAATAGAGCTTTGGGAGTCGGAAGTCAGACCGGGAGACCTAAAGCAATTAATGTTGACCTACTCTATTGTGAACTCTCCGCCCTGGCGAGTAGCGCATCAGCATTTTCTCCGCATATATCGTCCTTGGGCCTTACCGCAAGGACTCGCAGGAGAGATGTTTTGCCAGCATTCTGCAGACCAATCATGGTTACATCCATCTCCGTCGCCCTAATGGGATCAAAATGTCAACGGTATCCTGGATATACAGACCGCTAGTGGAACGGCGCATGATAGGATGACGCATATCCTACGACGAATTGCCGTGAAGTGGATGTGGACGATCTACCAGGCAGGATACTACTGAGCGACTTACCAGAAGGTTCGCAACAACCAGTCATAAATGACCTTGAAAAACCCGGCCATGGCTTCTTGCGTGAATGATGTCAGGTAGCGGTTGTCAAGGACCAGTCGTTGCCTCTGGCAAATTTGCCAGAACCTTGGTTGAGTTTTGTGTTGCGGAGGCTGGAGCAGAAAAAGCAAGCGGGAGGCGGGGACTTTGCCCTTATCGTCGTAGCAGTAAATTTTGCAGCTGGAGCAAGATTAATAGCGAAATGATGGATTAATGAGCTGGATAAGTCATTCACAATTCAATAATTGAATATTCATCAAAGATCAAGACTGATATTCCGCTCTCCTGCACCAGTGCCTTACCCTTGTTTTTTTTCTGATGTGCAGGTGATGCAAAATGCAAAGGCCTTGCTTAGGTGCCGATACTGTGGAGATGGCTGCAGAATGCAGAATTGGTAAATGATCCGGCTTCTTCCCTGCAGCTCGCTTGCCGCAATCCCTGTACTATTGGCCTGTAATAAACTGTAATTTTTACATCGTACTGAATACACCACCTTCATTAATCTCTTCGTGCCTTAGGGCTATAGTACAGAGAGAACGTTCTCCCGGGAGAGTCTGCAATTCGGCCTCTCTGCATAGCAATGCCCTCCTCTTCTGCCTCTAGACCCACAGACACCGAGTGGACCACCAAATTTGACACTGTGCGGCGAGAGACTCTCTTCAAAAACCCACCAAACGACCATACACCCTATCCTGCACTTGCGGAGGCGATCCATCCTCACATCAACTCCTTCAATGCACTCTTCGGTCATAGCAAGCTTCTCGAGGCTGGCTTGAAGGACATTGGGGCCAAGAGCTTCCTGGATGGCGAACAGGAGACACCGCGGCAGAGGGCGCAAAGGTTCGAGGATGGAAGACTTCGCGAGAAGAGAAACAGGTTCAGTATCAGGATACGGGAGCTCTTTCTGGAAAAACCCGTACTTCCGCCCACCAACAAGTTCAATACCAAGAACCGAGAAATATACCCCGCCGAGTGTAGAGAAAGACACGCGACTTACCGCGGCAAACTGAGAGCACGGTTGGAGTATGCGCTGAACGGAGGCGAATGGCAGGGTACGATTAGGGACATGGGTCAAATCCCGATAATGCTCAAGACGAACCGATGCCATCTCGAAAGAAATACTCCAGCGCAATTGGTTCAGCATAAAGAGGAGTCCGAAGAACTCGGAGGCTACTTCATCGTCAATGGAATCGAGAAGCTCATACGGATGCTAATCGTTTCTCGGCGCAACTACCCAATGGCTATCATCCGAGGTTCTTTCGTCAACAGGGGAGCAGCGTACACCAAATACGGCATGCAAATAAGATCTGTCCGTCCGGATCAGACTTCTCAGACTAACGTGCTCCATTATCTCAATGATGGTAATGTTACTTTTCGTTTCTCGTGGCGGAAGAATGAATATCTGGTTCCGGTAATGATGATTCTGAAGGCTTTGGTCGAGACGAACGATCGTGAAATATTCGAAGGACTCAACGGTTTCGCTGCGTCACAGGGTACGGACAAAACATTCATAGCGGAGCGAATTGAGCTGCTGCTTCGGACCTACAAAGCCTACAATCTCAGTGGAAAAGCGAAGACGTGTGCGTATTTGGGGAAAAAGTTCAAGCCAGTACTGGGTGTGCCTGATGATACGTCAGATCAGGATGCTGGATCCGAGTTCTTGCGCAAAGTTGTTCTCGTGCACTTGGGTAACGTTGATGTTACTGAATCTCAGAACAACGATAAGTTCAAGATGCTGCTTTTCATGATTCGAAAGTTGTATAGCCTCGTTGCTGGTGAATGTGCAGTCGACAATCCAGATGCGGTTTCAAGTCAAGAGATCCTCCTGCCTGGGTTTCTCTATGGCATGATCATCAAAGAGAAACTTGATGACTGGCTAAGGTCCATACAAAGCGCTTGTCAGGAGTGGTCAGTGAAAAATGACAAGGCTCAATTCACAGATCCCAATTTTCTCAAAGACTTTCCTATCAAGATTCTTAAGAGAACCAACGAGAATCTTGGAGGTCTCCTTGAGTATTTTCTCTCGACAGGCAACCTTATCAGTCCCACTGGCCTAGATCTACAACAGACGTCGGGTTTCACTGTCGTCGCAGAGAAGATCAATTTTTATAGATTTATCAGTCATTTTCGGATGGTGCACAGAGGAAGTTTCTTTGCCCAATTGAAAACCACGACAGTACGTAAGCTACTGCCTGAAAGCTGGGGTTTCTTATGTCCTGTGCATACACCGGACGGAAGCCCTTGTGGCCTACTGAATCACTTGGCACATAAATGCAAGATTACCACTTATGATCTTGATGTCTCAGCAGTACCTCGCCTTTTGGGTCAACTGGGAGTTACTGATACTTCTGGAGAAGACAGAGTCGTAGTTCAGCTTGATGGCCGAATCCTCGGATTTTGCACGCCAAGGCAAGCCCATATTATCGGGGATACGCTTCGGTACTGGAAGGTTGAGGGGAATCATGGCGTTCCTAAAGAACTCGAGGTAGGCTACGTACCAAACGCGATTGCTGGTCAGTATCCTGGTGTATACATTTTTTCGCAGGCCGCGAGGATGATTCGGCCTGTCAAATACCTTCCACTGGACAAGCATGATTATATTGGCCCTTTCGAGCAGCCATTTATGTCGATAGCTTGTACAGAAAAGGAGATCGAATCCGGGGAAGCCAGTCACGTCGAGTTTGATCCTACAAATATCCTGTCTATCGTCGCTAATCAGACACCTTTTTCCGATTTCAACCAGTCTCCCCGCAACATGTACCAGTGCCAGATGGGCAAGCAAGCCATGGGAACTCCCGGAACCTCTATTCGCTACCGCGCCGACAACAAGACCTATCGTCTCCAAACCGGCCAGACCCCTGTTGTTCGTCCGCCTTTGTATAATGAATACGGTCTGGACAATTACCCGAATGGCATGAACGCGGTAGTGGCTGTCATTTCGTACACAGGTTATGACATGGACGATGCTATGATACTATCTAAATCTGCCCACGAACGCGGCTTTGGCCATGGCACGATCTACAAAACCAAGATCATCCGACTGGAAGAAAATCAAAGAGGGAACCAAAGCCGCGCCAAATCTGCGAGAGCCATCACCAAGCTCTTCGGCTTTGCCCCCAATAGCCACATCTCGGCCTCTACGCGGAGCAAACTTGATTCAGACGGTCTTCCCCACATAGGAGCCAAGATAATTGAAGGCGACCCCCTCTGCGCTTCACATACAGTCATATATGACCCTACCAAAACAACATCAACACCTTTTGTCAATCGTGATGGCATCAACACCCTCCACAGATACAAGGACTCCGAAACGGCCTACATCGAAGAAGTCCGTGTACTCGGCAGCGAGACAGGATCCGAGCCATGCCAATCTTTGAGCATCAAATTGCGTATACCGCGCTCGCCCGTCATTGGTGACAAGTTTTCCTCCCGTCATGGCCAAAAAGGTGTCTGCTCTCAAAAATGGCCCGCAATTGATATGCCATTCAGTGAATCAGGCATTGTACCCGATATCATCATTAATCCGCACGCATTCCCCTCCCGCATGACAATAGGCATGTTCATAGAGTCTTTGGCTGGGAAAGCCGGTGCTCTCCACGGTTTGGCGCAAGACTCCTCACCATGGCGCTTCTCAGAGCAAGCTACAGCTGGCGATTATTTTGGTGAACAGCTCCGCCTGGCGGGGTACAATTACCATGGCAACGAGCCGATGTACTCGGGTGTTACCGGCCGCGAATTCGCTGCGGACATTTACTTGGGAGTGGTCTTCTATCAGCGCTTGCGGCATATGGTGAACGATAAGTTCCAAGTCAGAACTACCGGCCCCGTGACGCCGCTAACGGGCCAACCTATCAAGGGAAGAGCCAAAGGCGGGGGGATCAGGGTTGGAGAGATGGAAAGAGATGCATTATTGGCGCATGGATGTGCATTCCTATTACAAGATCGGCTTATGGGATGTAGTGACTACAGACGGGAGTGGATCTGCAAAGGCTGTGGGAGCTTCTTGAGCACGCAGCCGACAATTTGGGGTTCAGGTATGGGGAGAAAAGGAAGGGGGACCGGGGTGGTGAGATGCCGAAGGTGCGCACGGAGGGTGGAAGACTTACTTGAGGAGGGAGACGAACTGAGGATGGGTGAAGAGTGGGAGGACGGCTCAGGCTGCAAATGGATAGGCGGCGAGGATACGACGATCGTTGCCATACCGGGAGTCTTGAGGTACTTGGACGTAGAATTGAGTGCCATGGGTGTGAAGATGGGATTCAATGTTAGACCCTGATGACTCAATCGAACGACGTTGAATGATGAGGTATGCAGCTTTGTAGGTACCAGGACCCTCCCGCTGATATTTGACTTCCTATGTATGTCAAACCCGAGGAGGCAAGGTTGGGTTACTGATGAAAGCTATTGTTCCCGGATCCAAGTCCGTATCTCTACGTCCACTTTTATGCCCCGGTACTTTTTCTTTCCGAGCTTTCTCAGATCCTCGGCCCATTCTTTTATAGCTTCAACGACAGCCTGCCGGAAGACGGTGATCTTCAGCCAGCAATGTTGAATATCTTTGATAGATGACACTCCCGACTCGAAGACAACACTTTGCTCATTGTCTCGTACGACACCCGCCGGGAAAACGTACGCGATCACTTCTGCCACTCGACCGACGTATTTGGTCCACCAGGTAAGAGTCCCGGTTGTTATTTGAAGGCCGTCGTATAGTGAGACATCGCCTTCACTAAGGGCTGCACCCCATCTCTCGCATAAAATCAGGGCCAACATTCCTCGATCCTGGTGACTGAGACCGTGTGCGCCCGCGAGAACGCCCGTAGTTGTACTGCGGAGAGCTGCAGCCGCACGGATGTCTTTGGGCATGGAGCCATGGAAATAGAGCAGATTGATTGTTGAAGTGAGCAGCTCGGTCTCTACCAAATCAGGTACAGCATCCCGGAGGAGGCTGGCAAGAGAAGCCGCTGACCTGGGTGCGTAGGGAAGTGTTGATGCGATCAAGGGGCTTTCTGCACGTACGGAAGGGGGCAAACCGGAATACAGGAGGCCTTCGCGGACGCCGCCCTGGGTAAAGACTACCTTTGAGATAGGGATTTTGACCTGAGCAAGCGCTTTGATGACCAGTAGCACCGCAGGAACTTGCGAAGCGCGACGAGACGAGACTCGGAAAGCGGAGGCACTCGCCGGAGACTTCTCTAGATTGGAGAAGAAGCGGGCACCGCTGACGCTGTAATTGTTGATGATTGGGATAGGATAGGGTGAGATGTCTTCGTTCGACATGAGGATATACCCTCTGCCACGAAAGCCTCCACCGCTTAAGTACAGTGTGTAACCACCCTTCCGAATGGCGTCATCCTTGAGACCGGGAGGAAGTTGGATGTCCTCCAAACCTCTCTCCAAATTGGATGCAACCTCATCCTGTAAAGAAGCTACTTTCTGTACATTCGCCTCTGATAAAGTAGACATTAATGCTGCTGCACCGTAAGGGAAGCTCACGGATCCGACTGGGCTCATATCTACATCTCCGTTGGGCTTCTTGACTACCCAAGTCATCTGTACAGAGCCTCCGCCCATGTCCATGCAGATTCCATCAATGTGGCCAATGCTGCTGGCTATGCCCATAGCCCCAAGTCTTCCTTCTTCCTGCTTTGTTAGCAATTCTACTTTCCAGCCTGTGCTTGTCTCGATCTGGCCGCGCAAATCATCTCTATTGATAGCATTTCTCGTAGCCTCTGTAGCAACTAGCCTAATATTGTTGGCTTGCACCTCAAAATCTTGACACGTCCTCTTGAACTGTAGCAGAACTGCCAGCACCTCTTCGATAACGGTTGAAGGTATGGGAACCTTGGTACCCGTTGCATTCTGAGCGTCGTAGAGAGAGATGCCGCTACGATTTTGATAGATGGTCGGCGTTATTCTGGCAGTTGGAGGAGACAAATCGGATATGGAGAAACGAATTCCATTGCTGCCGATATCAACCAATGCTTGATAATACCGACTAGGGACAGTGGATGCCATAGCTGGAATGTTTGAGGTAGATAGCAATACGCTTGCACATTGGGGATCATCTACTCCAAAAGTCGACTGTCTTTCAACAATTTTCCATGTATCCAGAGCCACTGCACCCAGTAGCGGCATATCGGGATGAATACTCTAAGATACCTTGTGCAGATCAAGGCCTTCTAGCGCAATCACTTACATTCGGGACCCCTCTCTGAATTTCGCTTTTCTGACCCTCTTGGTGAGGCTACGATGCTGAGCAGCATACAGTTTTGTCTAATGGAAGCCCTCCTATTCTCTACGGTAGACGGTAGCTGATATCCGTCTTGAACCTCTCGGATCTTTACTGCGCTAGATATCCTCTCTTCTGCGCTGATGTACATGAAGATATGGCTGCCTTTCGTGAAGAATACCAAGCACAGCACCAGTGCGAGGAAAACAATCACACCCGATTAGCCGTTCGAGGGTCATTGCCTCCTCATTCCAGTGCAACGGCACAAGACCTGCGTCTAGTCATTTTGAAGCGTAGTCTCGACGAAAATGTTCTGGCATTGTTGTCTAAGACATTCACATGACATTCTTTTCAAGACGACTTCCACCTGGATGAATGAAGCGAGAGAAGACGCTTACATCAAAGACAACCCACAGACCACTGGGAAGGGAGGAAGGTGTCACAGTATATACCTGAAAGCTGGACCGTAATTTTCTTCACCCACGTTACTCTCTTGTATCTCTCCACCCGGCAGAATGGCTATCCTATTCTTCCTTGAGCCATGCAACTTGTCGAGCTTTTGATTTTCCCAGACCAAGAGACATCTCAGTCCAAAAGCTAGCACCCCAGTGAAGAAGGTAAAGGCTGCACTGATACCCATCCCTTTGATATATCTTGGACTTTGGTTTGTGGGAAAAGAATTTGTCCCCAGGAGCGGCTTTTATCATTCAGCAAACATCGACAACACGAGGAAACAATGACTTACGCCACACTGGCCAATGAGGTTCAGAAGTACGATTCCAGTACCCCTAAAAATCCTGGACTCAGCAACTTTTCGTCTTCCTCAAGACCGAGTAAAAGGGTGGATGGTGCAAAAGTTCGCAACAAACATGCTTAATGATCAATGCTGAGATACTCCAATAGAAAGATTCCCCAACGGCGGACTTACCTTCTCGTGTCACTACCTTGGTTATCTATACCGTTAGTCGATACTCTTATGGATCCTGATGGTTCAGGACATACTTGTTACCCAGGGCAGTATGTTTGCTATACCTGAAGGCCAAGGTATTAGCCGACTGTTGGTCGCTCAAGAACAGATTAAATCACTCACTTGGAAAAATGCCACTCGCTGCTAGGAATACCCCGAAGTACCTCACACCCACAGATTTTACAGTGGCCAGGAGGATGTAACCTATTCCGCCCACTGTGGTGAGGACCATGATCGTATAGCCCCTTTGCTGGGTCTTGTCTGCAATCCAAGTTGAAAAGATAGTCACTAGGAATGAAACAAAGAAAGGAGGTGCGGTCAGCCCCTGCGAATGTATTGCAGTGAATCCCATATCGTTCAGGATTGTTGGCAAGAAGACTACTCGAGTCAGTCACCTTTAATAAGAAGCAATGACAGTTGAAGGGTTTACCGGGAAGTGATGAGAAGCCCACATTGCAGCTGAAGTACATGAACTGCACCAAATTAGCTATTGAACAGAGAACAGTAGCGGCCGAGCCATCGCTTTTAAGAACCTGAGGGCCTTGGAGGTTTCACTCACTGCGGTGAACCAGCATTTCAGGTCTAGGAGAGCGAGCCCGACTTCTTTCCAGACTATGCCGCCTACTCTTTCCACATTGCCTACCTGGCGAACGCCTCGAGCTTTTGCAACGAGCTTCAGGGTGTTATCATTTGTTTATGATCTCTTGCGCCAGAATCCCTCACACGCACCTTTTCTTCTTCTGTTAAAAAGCGCGCCTTGTCTGGGGTATCAGGAAGGAAGAAGTATGCAACTGGCGCCATGCAAATCGTGGGTAGGCCTTCGACAAGGAAGAGTAGACGCCATTTTGCAAGGTGAGGATTCCCTGAAGTGATTCCGTAGGCTAATGCCCCAGAGAAACTTGTTGCCAGTGGAGCGGCAGACAAAAAGATGGCAATTCGAAGACCGACCTGCAAGTTCGCGGTTTAGTAGGCTTGCACTAGGATCGATATCAAGACTGAAAAATGAGACGGTTATGGGAATCAATCTACTCTCGAGAATTCTCTTACGACTCACAGCACGGCATGGCTCAAAAAAGAAAACAAGGGATCGGAGAAGTTGCTTACCTCGTGTCTTAGATAGAAGAATGACAAAAGGTATGGTATTCCTGGACCAAATCCCGCTTCGCTAATTCCCAGGAAAAATCGACAGGCCATCATTCCGCTCCACGAGTATGTACCAGACTGAGCCGTAGCAATTACACCCCATCCAAAGCTGGTGTGGATCTTGCAGTCAGTCTCTTTTCTTCGAGAAAGACGATTCAGTCTCGAGACACGGTCATCGGGCTCAAAATTGCTTGTGCCTTATGTGTTGTTTTTTGCTTTTTGAATGGTGATCTGAACCAGTATGGAATCAATTTGAGCACATACACGGTGAAAGCTAGCCAAGTACTGATTGAAGTTTTCCGAGTCAGCATTGAACTATCAATGGAAATTTCTGAGCCATGAAGCATGTCTGCAAGAGCGACTACTCTCGCGATAATTCTCAAGACGCAGGATCTGATGCGAAGGAGAATTTAGTGTTTGAAGATACGTACTGAGGTGGTACAATCTTCCACATAACTTTACGATTACGAAGTCAGCATCAGCCATCGAGGAAGAAAGGTGAGCTGCGAGACATATGAGGATATATAAGACTCTCAACATGTGTCTCAAGACTCCAAACCAGGTCAAGATAGGATATAACTCAATAGAAAAGTTAGCTTACGAGCCTGAAACTCAAAAATGATGTAGGTAATATAGAAGATGGTCAAAAGCCATTGATAATCACTGCCAACAAGGTTCAGGTCCTTGGTCATGCCTGCAATCCGAGCACTGGATTATAATTTCGCTGTCAGTGCTGCCTATTTAATATTCGAGGTGGTGTATTGAGCATTGGAACATATTGTGAAAAAAGGAGTCCCAAGACATGCCTCAACACTCAGCATTTGCTCCCAAGAGAGAGCCAGGGCTCCCACAGTACGTACTTGCCGATGTTGGAACGATCGAGGAAAGCCAGAATATACAAGGCCGTGACCAGCGGAACTATCCTCAAGTCCATTTTACGAACGACTTTCCTTTCGGTGTGGGGAAGGATATTTGGGTCGGTTGATTGGCTGGTATACTCGACCTGATTGTCTTGGACATGGCTGTTCTCCCGGTCAAGGGGTAGGGAAGCTGCTTGGTCTTTCACAGGAGCAGTGCTTGTAGGGCGGGGAGCCTGGTGGTATTTGGCCAGAAAGGCCATGTTTGCAACTGCCAGACGGTTGCACAGTGATAAGTGAAAGGTGAGAGGTGTCTGGTAATCCTGGTGGCTCAAAGTTGAATCGGATGCATAGATGGGAGTGGAAGTGGAAGTGCAGGCAGTGGAGGTGATTGATGTACGGAGTAAGGAATGGACGCACAGGCAGCAGGTAAGCAGTAGAGCACATGACGCAAGACATGTGGCAGGGAATGCGGACGGCGCCATGATTTCTGTGCAGAAGATTGAACGTGTTGGTGCATGATTATTGGTGCATACCTGATTGATAATTGGTCCACACCCTTCCTAGACCCTCACCCCGCAGACCCCACAATTTAATACTGTACTAGTGTACCAATCAAAGTATGAGTATCTAATAAGGAGGTACTCTAGCTCAACGCCTTGCTCATTTTCAACCTTTTCAACCCTAGCTGTTACTTAGTAAGATGAATAAGGTACGAGTATTTGGTAACGGCGCCGGGATTAATCGTGCGATTCGGCGATTAAGTATTCGTGGCATGCCCTCTGTCTTATCCAGTCCATCATCCGCAATTGGCCCCGAGACAGCAAAGACTTCTTTATGACTGGCTGACTGGCATTGAAGGACGCTTGCTACACACTTGCTAAACGCTTTATACCGTGGACTCTGGTACCTTCTGGTAAGCTAGTATCACAATCATACTAAAATTACAGCTGTACCCTCTAGCGCCCTGAAATGCATGTTGAACGACTTCTTCCCCAATCCCCACGAGTAACTGCCAATAGACATCGATTGTCTACCGCCTTCCTGACTATCATATTATCACAGATTCGCTGTTACATTGCTGAATTCGCCCTTCTCCAGCTTTGTCTTCCAGAAGATTGGATTCGTGTCCTGAGAGGCCCGTCAGTACACTTGGGCCTTGCTGTGTACGGAAAAAAAAGAATTACCCTGAAGCCGTGCTTAACCCAACCGTCCTCCTTGACATGATAAAGATTGATGAAGCCACCGGAGAAAGCATCTCGATGCGTTGCAGCGAGTATGCTTCTCGAGCCAAGTTCTAGTGCTTCCTCCTCGCTTAGGTTGTAGTGGTACTCGGCATCCAGAACTCCGTACGCAAATGTCTGGCCTGACCCCACACAGAACAGATTGCCAGCGAGCCGAGTACCTTCTGAATCGATATAATACAGTGCAGGGCCTTCCTGTGGTGTGACACCGGCACACATTGTACCCATGCTCAAGCCCATGCCCTTGTACGAGTAGACAAGATTCGAAAGGATCTTAGATGCCGCAGCGACCGATATACGGCGCTTGTGGCGGAGCTCGTGGAGTCGACATTGCATACCAAGGTAGGCTAACCAATACTGACAGTCCTATCTAGGTTTCAGTACCGGCTGTTCCATCACTGACTGCTTTCCTCGGGACTCACCGCAGCACCACCGGCCATTGTCCCTAATAGGCAGTTGTTGATCTCGATCACCTTCTTGACTGTTTGACTGGCAATCCAATCTCCTGCCGAAGCTCTTGAATCTGTAGCCACAATGATACCCCCTTGGAAACGGAATGCAAGCGTTGTTGTGCCATGAGCAAGCTTGATGGGGCAATCTGGGTTGGCATGATCATCCGTCAACGCGCGGAGGAAAGCTGAGGGCTGAGGTTCACCTTCAGCAGCCGTAATAAATAGGGTAGAGGTTGAGAGCAACTCACGTTTCGCATGGGGGGTAACGTAAATTTCAACAATAGTGATGGCTTTGCTTGTGTCAGCTCTTGATGCTCTTCTGTCGAGTAGCCTTCATCCTCAAAAGCTGGACGGCTATATGTTGCCACCAAAGCATCCATTTTGACAGGCCGAGTACGTTGACAATTTACACTGGTTGTGGAAAAAGCAATTCTAGAGACAATAAGATAGTTAAGAAGTGATGTGGTTGGAGACTGATGTGAATCTAAATGGCGTGTCTGGGAGTCTGGGTCCACGCAACACGCCAAGCTTCAAGCTACTTTCATCCGAGGGATCATAAGGCTGAGGATTAGTACGAAGAACCTCATTACATCCCGCCCATTTCTACAGCCCGTCACTCACAGATTGATATTCATACAAGACGGCAGTCCAAATCTTGGAAATATCGCGATAATCCACCTTTCATCCAGGACATCCAGAAGAGACAAAGAAATTCGCCACCATCAAATTTGGCTTCTCCCTCTGCATCCATCAAGGCCGCCATGGCCGTGGAAGTGGCCCTCAATACACCCCTCGCTGAGGCACTCAGCAATGTGGTCCAGCCAAAACTTTCCGAGGTGGGATGGAGCACCGGAGGTCTTGACGACTCAGCGCTGGGGGAGTATATCATTCTTATGCTCGTGAACGGGAAAACACAGGAACAGATTGCCGCGGAGCTCTCCAACGACTTGCTCAATCTTGGGCCTGATGATACTGGAGCAACCGACTTCGCAAAATGGCTTTTTGAGCAAGTCGATATCCTAAATCGTCAACTAAACGGTCCGCCTGCAAGTCAGACATCACAAATACAGCATGGTCAGGCAATACCGTCATATATAGACGAAGGTAGTCTGTCCAGAGGTGGAGATAGACAATCTATTGAGGGAGGAGGTACTGATGCTGAAATGGGGGAAGCCATGGACGGAGTCCAGAACGGGATTATGTATGCGTCCATCATTTGCGGACTCGTCATTCACAGTTCACTGACAGAGGTGAACAGACCAACAGGTCCTAAGTCAATGCGCAATCCTTCACGAAATGGCAACAAGAGGATGATAGGTCAAATATCGAAAGCCATGGACCGATCAGGCGATGCTATACTGCATCGCGTCCGACCACAACAAGGAACTGAGCGTATCAACATGCATGGCCGACCACCTCCGAAGGGCCCCCGAATCGACCAAAATCGGAACCCGAGAGCACAAGTAGTTAACAGGCCAGTTGGTATGCTTAACGGAAGTATGCCCAATGGTGGGGCTGCCGGTCCGCTGTTACAAATGACACCACAGCAGCAAATGCAATTGATGTCTATGTATGAAGAGCAGGCGCGAATGATGCAACAACTCTTTTCACCTCAACAACAACAAATGTTCATGCCAGCGACAAATCCAGCGTTCCGTAATGGCAGCACACCATCAAGGCAACAGCCAGGCCGGTCGCTCTTCGAGAGGGTGGAGGGAAATCCGCACCGGCAGACCGGTCACTTTAATAAAGATCCGCAGCCTAACGGCGAGAAGTTCCAATCCCAAGAGCCTACTACAATTACGCATATTCCTAGCAATAACAGTAATGGCGACATCTCATCATCTATGGAGGTAGAAAGCTCGCAGAACAATCCACCGGAATCGGCCTCAGAGACCATCTGCAGATTCAATTTGACTTGCACGAAGAAAGAATGCCCCTACGCTCACCAATCTCCGGAGGCACCACCAGGTACCACCATTGATGTGAATGACGAGTGTCCATACGGTGCTGCCTGCAAGAACCGGAAGTGCGTCGGCCGTCATCCGTCGCCCGCACAGAAGATCAGCCATCAGTCTGAACAGGATTGCAGGTTTTTCCCGCATTGCACCAATCCTTCATGTCCATTTCGACACCCGATCGCGATGCCTCCTTGCAGGTTCGGCGCTGATTGCAAGAAGGAAGATTGTAAATTCACGCACGTCAAAACTATGTGTCGATTTAATCCTTGCCTGAATCCACAATGCCCCTTCAAGCATGCCGAGGGTCAGAAGAGAGGAGTTTTTGGGGACAAGGTTTGGCGGGTGGCGGATGAGAGTGAAGACAAGGGTCATGTCAGCGAGAGGAAGTTCGTCGACGAGGTGGGCGAGGAGGAACTCGTGGTGCCGGACGTCAAAATTGAGGATATCAAGGCGGAGGAACAAACGCATGGATCGCAGACCTCAAGCTTAGGCGCCGAAGTTGTTACGTGATCCGGAGTACTGCAAGTTCAGGGGAAGGGATTAGCGCAACAAAGTCAAGCGCCAGGGGTTGGAAAGGCTGGAAAAGCGCATTTGTATTAGACGCATTACGCCTTTGTATTGATATCCTGGCGCGTGCCACTTCCCGGGCAGAAAGTGTTTACTTGTACGCTCTGAATCTTAGGGATATACCTGATCAACTTTGGCGCATATTCCACGTGTATGGGAACGTGGAAGTTTTGGGAGGATGGAGATGTCTCAAATAATGCTTATTGATAGATTTGGGCAACTTGGACGGATGTTCCATCCTCCTTTCGTAAAGAGCAGGACTGCCATCTTGTAGAGAATGAGTTGCCATATTTAATTGAACACTGTTGTTCACTTGGGTATCATACGTATCATACCGTACCATATTACATTGCTGTTCTGATGACCTCGGACCATTATTACGTAGCTTAGTGCTGGAGCTGCCCTTTCCCTATTGGGTCCCGCTACTGGACTCTGAACCAAAAACTCCTCGACCAGACCACACAAGGTGGATCGAGGTGTCTTCACATGCATAGATTGCTCCCGAGCCCCCGATTTCCACAAGCCATCTTGAGAATTGTGCTCAGGGAATGTCATGCTAGATTAGCTTGTCAGAAGTCTTTCTTACATCGGCATTATGGCACAACGCTGTCAGCATCGTGCACGAAGCACGATATTCCTAGCATAGCGGTTTTGGGAGGGGGTATCACTGGGCTAGCCAGTGCCTACTTCCTGTCTAGAAATCTTCCTAACGCCAAGATCACGCTTTTCGAGGCCAGCTCACGGTTGGGTGGATGGCTCCATTCACAGTCCGTGGACATTGGCAATGGAAATGTAGTTTTCGAGCAAGGCCCACGCAATCTACGTCCCACAATACCCAATGGTCTTGTAACCCTGAATCTGGTATGAGAGCAACGTATCCACCGCGGGTCTAAGCTGACCGACGCCATCCAGGTCCGTGACCTTGGCTTAGAGGGTCAAATCTTAATGACCTCCAAAAATTCAGTGGCTGCCCAGAATAGATTTGTCTACTATCCAGACCATCTTGTGCGAATGCCTGGGCCCGGTTCCTCATTGCTCCAAAATATTTCCAACGTCTTGTCCGAACCCATCTTCAAAGGCACTATTGCCGGGGTCTTGGCAGAGGTCACGAAGCCTCGACGTCCTGTGGATCTCCAGGACGAGTCTATCGGTTCCTTTGTCACTCGGAGATTTGGCTCTGCCTTGGCAGACAATGTAGTCTCTGCTATTTTCCATGGCATCTACGCTGGCGATATTTACAAGCTCAGTGCTCGTGCAATACTGCCATCACTCTGGGCACTTGAAGGGCGAAACAACTCAATTATCAAAGGTTTACTGGAACAGGCCTTCGGAGAGATGCAGCCAATTGCTACAAGCGATTTGGACATAATAAGGACACTCCGGAGTCAGCCTAGCATGTCTGATAAGCTGGAAGTTGTCAAGAAATCTAGTGTATTCACGTTTAAGGCCGGGATCGGCGAATTGGCTGATAGGCTGGAGTCACAGCTCGATAAGAGTGACAATGTCCTCATACTGGAGAATACTGATGTCAAGCAAATCGAAATACAGTCAGTAGTGGCTGGCGAGAAGGTACGGACGCCAGTCATGATTTTGATCCGAGCAGTATGATTTTCTGTGCGAGAATATAGGCTAAAGGAAGTCTAGATGCACATAAGAGCCACGGAAACCTCAAGAAGAGAAACGACCGACTACGAATTTGACTATGTTGTGTCTACAATACCTGGAAGTAAGCTTGCCAGCATTGTATCTCGATCGTCTACCACTGATCTCTCACCTTTGTCTCGTACCTCTGCTGTCACAGTCATGGTCGTAAACCTTTTCTTTTCAAATCCTCAAATCCTTCCAGTTCACGGTTTCGGTTATTTGTTGCCTCGTTCCGTGCCATTCGAACAGAATCCTGAAAGGGCGCTGGGTGTCGTCTTCGATTCTGACGCTAGCATCGGGCAAGACGATACACCGGGGACCAAAGTGACAGTGATGCTCGGTGGGCATTGGTGGGATGACTTCGACGCATATCCAGACGAAGATGAAGGGGCCAGTATGGCGAAGGCACTGCTAAGCCGCCATCTAGGCATTGACGAGGAGCCTCGAGCCATTAGGGTAAGTCTGCAACGTAATTGCATTCCGCAGTACGCCGTTGGTCATGAGGCGCGAATGGAGGATGCCAGTCTTCGCTTGGAATCCTTTAAGGGTAGACTCAGAGTTGCAGGAAACAGCTACACGGGCGTAGGACTCAATGACTGCGTAAGAGCTGCCAGAGACGTGGTCAAAGGCCTGGTCGATGGTACTGGAAAGACTGGTCTCGAGTCTTTCGTTGGTGGGAAGAAGTGGTGTTGGCTCAAGCGAGAGGATTTGCAAACATAGGCTAGAAGTCTGAGGTCCAAAGATAAAGCGCACTTCACCTTCACGCAGCAGCCAAGTATGCGCAAGTGAGGGAGAGCTCTTCTTAGCAGCTGAATGTCAAGCCATGTAGGAGCAGCGCTAACGAGATTGATGCTGAACATTGCTTCGTCACGGCATAAGGCATCCCTCAAAGTCACGGCGCAAGTGATAGCAATGTTGTATGGCGATTGTTTTACTACATGATTGATGCTGGACGTGAATCAGTCCCGCCATCTGCAAGGGTATATTTGCTTGAAAGATATGTTCTCCTAACGCCTTCTGGCCGAGAAACGTTTTCGCAGATGAAACACTGGATACCGTTCCTCATCGAACATCCTTTGCTTTCTTGGCTCCATCGCTATCGAAGCCGAGACTATCCAGTTGCCGTATGAGTTCGTGAATTTTGATGACTTTTTCAAATTGCTCAGGGAGCAGGTTCTCTCCTTTGTCCTTCTTCTCTCGCAGTTCTCGTGCTTGCCGAAGCTTCTTCTTCAAATTTCGCGCCTGCTTCTCCCTCTCCGCTTCCATATCCGCCTCAGGCTCGGGCTCCTGGGGTAGTGGCGGGCCTCTTACCCTCCAGTCACTCTTCTCCTCTGGCTTTAGATCTGTGCTCGACTGCCTACTGTCTTCCGCTTTTTCTTCCCCCTTCACGAGGTTCTCACTCCACTCCTCGCCCTCCATAGCCTTTGCCCTCTTCCTCGCTTCTCTCCTCTTAGCATTCTTTCCCATGCTTGACTTCCCACTCTCTGCGTCCTTCAGTCCTTCAGCGCCAGGAACCGCACCACTTCCTCTTGTCTTCCATGCCTCAGCCGTCCGGTTCTTGTACACTTCGACATCTTCCGGCGGCTTGTAGCCAGGTCGTATCTTGATTTCCTTGCGGAGAGAGCCATCGGCGCGCGTTGATGGAGGAATATGCCGATCACCGGTGGGAGTGGTAAGGATACCGGAGCGAGGAATGGGGGATTGAGATGGGGAAGGGCCGGTGGATGTCGGCATTTTTTTGCTTAGTGGAGGATGCAATCGTTGGGCGAATTGACGAATTCAATCTTGCGAGATGTTCACGGCATAGGTAGAAAAGACTCTCGTATTCATGAAATAATACATTAGGCCAGGGGGTATTGTCTCACCTGAGGGAAAAGTGATTGGGTTATTTTTACTGGCTCAATTGGCCCAAATACTTTGACGCTACGGTTGACCAGACGGTGCTGTCTTCCCGCGGCCACACAATCAAGTCTCTATCGTCACGCCTTCCTTCCGATTGTTTTGCGTCACAACCATAATACGGTAATCCCTACACAGATCTGCACGTTGGTCGCGATCATCACAATGGCTGGTGTAAGCAATGAAAGACCAATTGGCCGACTGCAAAGCTAATGACTGACACTAGATTGCTGGCAGCCTCTATAAGCAAGTCACCTCAGTCACATCTGCAGCGAAAGCTTTAGCTAATGCCCGCAAAGCTCCATCTTCCGAAGAAATGTCGTCTTCTTATCTGCGGTATTTGGCGGAGCCTTCGCGTTCGAGATGTAAGGCCACTATACGATTTCTTGAAAGGAGAAGTAAGAGCTAATGGGGGTGGGGGACAAGTGGGTTCGATCAAGCTTTGACCAAGTACTGGGATTGGAACAATAAAGGAGTGAGTCAAAAGGCCAAATCCATCACTGAGGCTTGGGCTGACGATTTGAATCAGCGGCAATGGAAGGATATACGGCATAAATATGTGGAGAATGAGGAGGAGTGAGGCGGGCTGCAACAGCCATGTATCTAGAGGAGGGAGCGAACTTGTTCAACATGAATCATCATGACTGCCTGTTGAAGAAAGTGCTGTGTCGTGTTGTTCGTTTCCTTTGGGTGCACGACTGGGTACCTATCTCTACGAGGTCGGGCCACGAGGGAAAAGACTGTAAATTAAGTTAAGGGCTGGCTATGAAGAAGAAAATGTGTCTCTCAGTCATCCCTCATAGCTGATTCTGCATGCCTTTGTTGTATCACTAGCTATCATCAACCTCTTGCCGTAGTAGCGTATCTGGCTGTACAAGTATTGGGATACGCGCCGTGATAGATGTCAATTCCCAAATCTTGGCCAGAGTCTGCAAGGACCTTTTCAATTCGATTCTTTATGAGATACGAGTTCAAGGGTCAGTCCTGCCGAGTCAAGTTTTTCTTTTAGCGGCTCCGTTGACTTCACGACCTCCTTGCTTCGCCTCTTCCACATTTCGAATACCTACACAGCAATAGAAGAAGCCCCTTTTCGCCTCGACCACCAACCTTTCGACCCAGCTCTGTACTTAATTCGTCCGCCTTCTCTTCGCCTCAACCAACCCTATCGAGCTGCTGTCGCTATAGCAATGGAAGACCTTGCATAATGTTATTAACAAGCCGAGAGCGACGCTTGTGCTGTAGTCTTCGTGACCTTCCCCATCAGTGCGATTATCGCTACACAAAATACGCCAGCCAGTCGCTACAGCGAGCGCTTTTCTACTCGCTTGTGGCCGAAAATGAAGACTACCTACGGACTCTTTTCGGAGGCAAGGTCCCAAAGCTCGGAGAGGACTGGGATCTTCGGAGCGCTCGGGATTTGGTAGAAGGTTCGGAGTACAGTGAAGCGGCCAGAGGCAAGGCTTGCGGCCATATATTCAAGAGTGGCGATGCTACTTACCGATGCAAAACATGTGCCACTGATGAAACATGTGTCCTGTGTACACGCTGCTTTGAAGCTTCGGAGCATACAGGTCACCTTGTCATTCAGCACATATCCTTGGGCAATACTGGCTGCTGTGATTGTGGGGATGATGAAGCTTGGAGAATTCCCGTCAAATGCGCCATACATACTGCAGACACTTTCTCGAACTTGGGAAAACAACAGCAAGCACCAAATCTTCCGGAAGAATTGTTTGAGAGTATCAAGATGACTATCGGGCGAGCTATGGACTACCTATGCGATGTCATTTCGTGCTCGCCAGAGAATCTGCGGCTTGAGAAGAAAGAAGACATTATCAGACAGGACGAGCGGCAGTCCTATCTGAATTCGAAGTGGTATGAAGAGTCACAAGATCCAGATCCAGAATTTGCTTTGCTGCTATGGAACGACGAGAAGCATACAATAGTAGAGGTCCAACAGCAAGTAGCAAGAGCCTGCAAGGCTACGAAAAGATTTGGAATAGAGAAAGCTCGTGAAACTAACGACATGGGACGAAGTGTCATCGACTATTCACGGGATCTTAATAGCTTGCTGAAGGTTGCTAAGATCATTGAACAAATCAAAATCACAGTGACCATACGATCCTCCCGAGACACCTTTCGCGAACAAATGTGCGGAACTATTATCGAGTGGCTAGAGGACATCGCCGGGTGTAGCGTTGGTGAGGATCATGACATCCTACGATATACTGTATGCGAGGAACTGCTTAAGACCTGGCGAACAGGAAGCGTAGCCTGTAACAAATGGGTTGGCATGAGTGGATTGGATGATCATGAAATCATGGAGTCAGCCGAGCTTAGCGAAGGTGTAGCATCCTCAGCAGCCCGTCGGGGTGTTTTCCAAGGACGATTCGGAGCACCTCACCTAGATAGCGATTCCGATGCACTTACAAATGAGATGGATAACGATGATGGAGACGAGGACGGCGAGAGCCAAGCCAATGACGACGACTTAGACTTGGAGACGGAGCATATGGATTTGGATGTTATAACAGCTGAAGTAGATACTGGACACAATGATACGGACCATGACATGCGGACCCCTGGAGATTTGGAAGACGAGACTGAAGTATCAGAGGCTACTTACGCTGGATATCCACCACCACCGCCTCCACCGCCGGCGCCACCCCAGCAAGTGCTCTCTCGTGATCCTATGCGGACTCTTTCCACAGATTCAAATATTGGCAACGAGCCAATATCAACAGGTCCCCTCGTATCGAGGGCGACGTTTGAGATTCCACCAACACCTTGGTCGTTGCGGAAAAAACCTCCAAGTCGCCCACCAGCTTACTGGCTGGAACAGCCTGGAGGATACGCATCAAAAGAGCTTGTACCTTTACATGAGGACCTGCGCCAACGTGTCCGTTTAGACTGGTTACTACTCTTTGATTTGAGGCTATGGAAGAAAGCACGAATCGGTCTTCGAGATCTGTACATCAGTACTGTGGTTTCGATACCCCAATTCAAAAGGATTTTGGGATTGCGATTTGCCGGATTGTATACACTACTTGCGCAACTCTATCTCATTGCCGATCGTGAACCGGACCACTCTATTGTCAATCTTTCTCTTCAGATGCTTACCACACCATCGATTGCAGAAGAACTTGTCGAGAGAGCAAATGTTCTTACGAATCTGTTCGCTACACTCTACACATTTCTCACACACCGCCAGGTGGGTCACCCATGGGATGTCGCCATACACGAGACTTTAGCATTTGATGCCGGCTCGGTTGCGAACCGCAGGATGTACCACTTCTTCGGAGATTTGAAGCATTTGTTTGACGTTGAATCCGTCCAAGAAAAATTCCGTACTCAGGAAAGATACGCCCTTCAATTCCTTGACCTTATCAGACTACCCCAGGGGATTTGCCCAAATGTCAGAGCGGTTGGGGATCATGTCGAATATGAGAACGATGTATGGATTGGTGCATCTCTAATGACAAAGGAAATCAACAGACTTTGCCGTCAATTCGCCGAGTCATTTCGTTGGCGGGACGACGAAGACAACGCGAGCTTGTCTCAAGTAATAAGGACTGTTGCAAAAGCCACAATAACTAATTCCGTTGGAGGAGAGCGGGTTCGATTTGACCAGGCCGAAATCAAGGCCGAAACACGCTTCAAGACACTTGAACCCTTTTATTTCGAGAATGGTCCTTCTTCGTTTGATAATGATATAAACGATTTCGAGATACGCCACACAGTTGTCGATTTTGTTGTTGAAGCGGAACCCATCAGCTTCCACCACGCACTCCATTATACTCTTTCTTGGCTGATTGATGTTGGTAAGAAGAAACCCGTGCAAGATATGAGGAGCTTGCTGCAATTCACCGTCAAAGAGTTGAAGGAAGCACCTCCGTACAAAGCTTTGATCCCTGATCATGACCCGGAGAGCTACCTGATGGCTCTTTTTGACTTCCCGCTTCGAGTTTGTGCATGGCTGGCGCAGATGAAAACTAGCATGTGGGTACGAAACGGACTGAGTCTCCGACATCAAATGGGTACTTACCGGGGTGTGTCACTTCGAGACTTTGGACATCATCGAGACATTTTTCTACTTCAAACTGCGATGGTCATCTGCGACCCCAGCAGGGTCCTAGCTTCAATCGTTGATCGTTTTGGCATGGATGATTGGATGAGAGGGCACTATATTACTAGGCTCGGCTATGAACCGTCTCAGCAACTCGACGTGTCAGAAGATTTCATTCATCTACTCATCGTCTTGTTGAGTGATCGGACCTCATTGCAACCGGTAGAAGGGGACAAGAACGCGCAGGCACTCGCCATTCGTCGAGACATTGCACACATACTCTGTTTCAAGCCCTTGTCCTTTTCTGATCTCAACAGTCGGTTAGGGCTCTCAGACAGACCCACAGACCTTGAGGATTTCAGGGAGATCCTTGAAGAGATGACCAATTACAGAGCACCTGAGGGCCTTTCTGACTCGGGATCATTTGAGCTGAAGCGAGAGCATCTTTCAGAGATTGACCCCTACACTGCGCATTACACTAAGAATCAGCGCGACGAGGCTGAAAATGCGTATCGCCAATGGATGGCAAAAAGATTAGGCAAGCCCGAGGCAGAAATTGTTCTGGAACCCAAGCTTCGGCCGATCCACTCCGGCATCTTCTCAAACCTCTCCGCTTTTACTAAGACGCCTTTGTTTTCTCAAATCATCTACTATTCACTGGCGCACCATTCACATCCTCATCTTTCTTCACAAACACCAAATACCCGGATTGAAGCCTATCTTCAAGTCGTCCTACATTTGATTCTTGCCGCTGTGCTCGAAGATACGAGCGATGATAACGAAACAGACATGTTGGGTCAATCTCCATCGTTCATCTTAAACATCCTCCAGAGATCCTCAGAACTAGGCAGTACCATCTTCGACATACTAGTTAAAATGTTGGAGAACGATGACATCAAGGGTTGCCATCCCAAGATACGTGTGATCCTGCACAGAATCCAGCAACGTAGGCCTCGTGTTTACAACACCGTCGTATCGTCGCTTTACTCAAAAGGAAGGTACCCTCCCTCACTTCCAATTGACAGACTAGGCTTTGAGTCCCCACGGACCCCTCTAGACGGAGACCAGGAAGCAAGGGAGCGGCAAAGCCGGGAACTCAAGAAACAGCAAGCCCTTGATAGACAGGCGAGAGTCATGGCACAATTCCAGCAACAGCAGCAGAACTTTATGAATAACCAAGATATCACAGAATGGGGCGACGTTGACTCAGACGAACTTGAGTCGATTGTCACTGGTGACACGGAAGAGCTGAAGAAGATTTGGAAGTATCCAACGGGCAATTGCATTCTGTGTCAAGAAGAAACAAATGACAGCCGGCTATTTGGAACATTCGCTCTACTGGCAAACAGTAACATATTTCGTCAAACGAATATTCAAGATCCTGATTTCTTTGGCGAAGTCTTGTCAACTCCCACTAGTCTAGATCGTACAGCGGACGGCTTACGACCATTTGGCGTCGCTAGCCAGAATCGTAGGAAGATAGCAAAGCTTACACCTAGCGGCAGTGAGGTCGTGTCTGAGCACCAGGACCTTGGCAAAGGCTTCCCACCATTGTTCGCGTCACGAGGGCCAGTCTCTGTCGGCTGCGGTCATATTATGCACTACTCGTGTTTTGACCTGTACTGTTCTGCAACATTCCGTCGACAGCATCATCAAATTGCCAGGAATCATCCAGAACGAATTTCACGAAAAGAGTTCGTCTGCCCTCTTTGCAAAGCTCTGGGCAATACCTTTCTACCTATCATCTGGAAAGGGAAACAGGAAGCGTATCCTGGCGTACTTCATACGGACAACGCTTTCTACGATTGGCTATCTTCCGGTGTTGGCCTGACCGTCTCGCGATTCGACAAGCGCGAGGAGAGTCGATCAGGTAGCAATTCCTACCAGGAGCTTTTCGTTAGCTATGCTTCTGAGACTGTGATATCTCCATTGGCAAGCAAGCTCACGGCGCTTTTCCAAACACCTCTCACTTCTCCTACAACCACACAGGAATCTAGTAGGAGTTCCATGCCAGGACGCTTCCCTCCTGACGATAACTCAATGCTGTCGCCGAGTCATCCATTCTTCACAGACGTTGTACAAATTGATGAGCTCATTTCCATCTATAACCGCCTTCGCGAGACTATCAAGGCTAACGAGCTACCATCTCGATTTCCTTATAGCTCTGACCTGTCGGGTAGATCTATAGAAGATTTAGGAAATATCGACACCTTGGCCAAGGCGTTTGGCAATACCATTTCAGCTACTGAGATCGCTCAGAGAGGGGTGCAGTCCCAACCTGGATCTACGCTTTTAGAAAAAATTCCCCCTTCTGTAATGACTCACCTCCGAATCTTGTCAGAGACTACATCGTCCTACATCGCGATCGGAGGCATGCGCAATGCCGGCACAAGCACCCCAGCGCGGGAATTTTCGGACACTACTCGCCGCCAACTGTTGCAACTTTTCGTAGGCCATCCTCAAATCAATGGAGATGACCCATGGAGCGTGATTAAAAGTCAGCCGGAGTCTGCGCTCTCGCAGGATTCCTTCGTCTTTCTTGCCGAATGCTCCGTCTTTTTAGTCCCTGCATTCGGGTTGGATATCCATCACATTGTCCGCTTATGCTATTTGCTAGAGGTCGTCAAAGTGATACTTCACTTGACAGCATATCCAAGCGTTTTGGAGGATTGGCGATTCCGGACAGACACGTCCATTGAAGGCAATATCTCACCCGAAGAATTTATCAAGCTCCAAGACTTTATGACGCGGATTCGCTTCCTTTCCACCCTACCGTGGCCTGTACCGATGCACAACTACGCAGATGACTTTTCTCTGCTAGACCATAACCTGACACAGAAACACTTGGTGGTGTTACATACAGCCATTACTGCTTACGCCCTCACTTTCCTTCGCAAAGCGGCCATCCTACTCAATGTGCGATACGGCATAGATTATCCCGATACGGGACTCGCAGATGTCGATGGTCCAGAGCTTAACCGGCTCACGAAAGCTTTAAATCTGCCATCTCTGATAGATATGCTTGCTCCCGTAAGGGGGAGCCCCCGCAACCGGCTTTCAACCGACGAGTCAATTATTGCCGGGTGGGTCCAGCATTGGCAATGGCATGAAGGCCATCATGTTGCTTTGCGAGGTCACACATCGATTTTGGACGATCACCAGCTCTTGAAACAATCGGCGTACCAGGGTCTAAGGCCAGGGCATCCAGCCATCTTCGAACTAATTGGCTTGCCGAAGCAATTTGACACACTGATCTATGAGATGTCGCGACGCCGTTGTCCAACCACTGGCAAAAGATTGGAAGATCCAGCTTTGTGTCTCTTTTGCGGCGAAATCTTCTGCAGCCAAGCTTCATGCTGTAACAAATATGGCCAGGGTGGCTGCAACCAGCATATGCAGAAGTACGTCAGATGTCTCTTTCCTCTCAATCTCTCAGCTTGTGCGAGAAGTCTAACACGCTAGGCAGGTGCGGCATCGACACGGGGCTCTTCCTTAATATTCGAAAATGCTGCGTGCTTTACCTTCACGACAGGAACGGTAGCTTCAATCCTGCGCCTTATCTTGACAGATATGGGGAGCCCGATCCTGGGCTTAGGCGTGGCCGGCAGCTGTTCCTCAATCAGAAGAGATACGACGCGTTATATAGAAATGTGTGGTTGCAACAGGGTATTCCGACCATGATTGCGAGGAAATTGGAGGCGGATATCAATAATGGCGGTTGGGAGACCATGTGATGTGATGCGCCTAAGATAAGGTAGCCCAAAGAAATTATTTAGGGCTTGGTTCATATATCCATCCGGATACATATCATGGACTTTGGAGGGCCACAGGACGCGACCTAAAGAGTCTGAAGCTTGGAAAGTTGATCTGCCCGAGGCCTTTCGGAGGCTTGCTGATAGCACCAAAGCGTCCTTGTCTTTTTTTTGGTCAATCGTCTTACGTACAATCCACCAGCAGTGTATGAAGTATGACAAACCGTCAAGTAATCGTTTCTCACCCAGCATTTGTATTTGTCTTTGTCTTCTTTTTGATTATTGTCAGTGAGGTTAGTGAAATGATAAACGCCTGACCAAGACACTCATTCATTCATTACCTCAAGATTTTGCTTGTAATGAGCCCAGTACTTGATGCACTATCTAGGTATTTACAAAGCCGATACGAGTCTTGAGAGTCTTCTAAATCAATTCGACTACTCTGTATACCTGATTGACCGAAATCTGGTAGGTTGTAACTGGACGCTCCCTAGGTGAGAGCTACAGCGAACATCTGGCTACTTCTGTCTATCCATATAGTGATCAACTTATTCCTTCGTCCTATCAACGATTCTCCCAGGAGATCGCACACCCATTGACCGTTCAGATAGCTTGAACACCTTACTCAATGACCCCCACAGCCTGCTTATGCTCATAGTTGGTATGACGGCCGAGTGATGATGCTCCAGGTCAAGGTGACCAAACAGTCGGCTGGAGGTGGCCTCAATTTTGTTAAAACTCGAATGAAGTTTTTGGCCCAATTTTGATTTCAATTTTTGCTGTGCCATGTCTCTTTGATATTCTCTAGACCTCCTCCCATCCTCTCCTCAGTCATATGCTTCGCATTCCGAATCTCCCATTCAAACTCTTTTAGCGCTCGGAGTTCAGATCCGATGAACAGGCCTCCAATCAGACCGTCTAAGACGCCTGCTCCGAAGCCAAAGGTACTAAGAAGGACCAGGAGAAATGCAACAAAAGGCCGTGGCGACCACCAGATTGCAGTGAGGCAGCCAATCGCAACAATGATAGAGATACTGAAGTTCAAAAGGCGAAAATGGCGCTGATGGCGCTCACGGCGAGTGTATTTTTCGATCATCAGAAGGATTGTATCGTACGTTGCAACAGACGGAGAATCACCAGCTTTATTTGGAGATATGGGAATTCCAGAATCCGCTTGACAAGTATCCGAACGAAGATCTGTTGGATTTAACCCCTGAGAAAGACTAACCTCAACAGAGAAATGGTCACTCAATGAGCAGCCGATCAGGGGATGACGTTCGGTCATGCCAACCTTGATATCTCGAACGTGCCATTTCTTAGTACGGGGCGAATGGAGGTAGTCACTATCGCCAAGGAATATATAGTCAAGTCGTTTTGCTCGCGGGTCTTGAGTATTGACATTGACGATAATGTGTTCACCTTTGTATTGCTTTTTTTGCTGCTCCTTGCTCCATCGCCATGTATTGAGAACACTATCGCAAGTGGCTCCATTCTCAGATAGGTTGTAGGCCGCGGTTGGGATCTCTCGTCCTCTTTTCAGTTCAAGATCACCATTTGCGGGTCCTAGTGAAGACCCTGGGTGCAATTCTCTCCAAGCATCTCGAACGGAAGCGTATCCAGTGATCAGTTGATGGGCGAAAGAGAGAGGCACCATATTGAAATCTCCTAACCCCAGTACCAAGTGACCTCTTTCCGCCGCACCTCGCATAAGCTTCGCGATCTCCCAGGCCTGGGCTGTGCGGTGACATAGGTAAGAGTCACTTGGTTCTCTCTCGTAGGGTGCGTGCAGATGTGTGCAAAATACTTCGACTATGTCTTCCGGACAAGGGCCTAATCTGATCCTGGCACACGCGACACCTTTGCCAACGAACCAATCACCTCGGAAAAATGCGGTAGGACGTCCATTCAGAGGATATCGAATCATACTCGATTCCTCTATTGGCCATTTCGAGAGGATAGCAAGGCCGCCGCCAAATATGCCGCTATAGTAATACTTGCCGTACGGAAGAACATGCTTAGTCTGCCTTCGAATACTTCGGTAGTCCTCTTGCGCCCAGCATTCTTGCAGACCGACAATCTCCGGGACTGGGCTGGCAAGCGCAAGCTTTCTCCCAATTTCTGCCAGTCGTTCTCGGCGATAATGGGAAATGTACTTGAGGCCCAAACAATTGTAGGAGATGACGTTCAACGTATTTGGAGCCTCAGAGGAAGTGGCCATAATCGCTGGAGGCCGCTTGATCTCCCCTTCTGCTCTTACCGGCTACAAAAAAAAAGAGCGTTGGGTTGACTATCATCACAAAGCGGACACATGAATCAAGGGGAAAGATTCCTAACGGTACATGATTTATCAAGTGTTCTATTCTTTAGCGAACCGGCTCTGGTTGTCTTTGAGCAGAGCAGGTTGGAAGCAATCTCGGGGCGTGAGCTGACGTGAGGTGGAAGAGTTAATACGGTACTCCAGATAGAGAATATGAAGGGTAGCGAACAACATGGACATTTCAGACACTATTGTAGAAATATGATACAAGACAGGTTTGTATACTTCAAAAGAAAGAATATCGTAATTTTACTTTACGCTTTCTTTTGGTACGGATTTGTGTAAAGTACAGACGCGTGAGGCGCGCTAGTGTAGTCCCCTGTTTGAGCAAAGCCAGAGACTTGGCCGAAAGTCGAATCGAATCAAATCCAAGTGTCTTCGCTTTGGAATCGTGCATTATGCCGTCTACTCGTTATTCCAAAAGACGTCGTGTCAGCAGCCCGGTCAAGGAAGAACCGCCGGCGTATAATAGCTCGCCGGACGAATTGGCTGCCAGCTCAGACCACGAGAAATATCACTCTCAGCGGGCGCCATCAAAACCCTTGCGAGAAGGCAGAGGGAGAAAACGAAGCTATGCGGACATCTACTCTGCTAATTCTACTGCCGTTGCTTCTGAAGAAAGCTACAACGAGCTCCCCGGTCCTCGTGCGTCTGAGGAAACCCCAAATGTTTTAATCACTGCTGCTGCGTCTGGCGAAGACAGCCCCGACGAGCTAGATCACACCACACCAACCTTCTTCCGGCGTCCTTTTCGTGCCAGCTTCAGCAAAGAGTCAAGACGGCCGCATGAGAAAATTGCGAGTCAAAGCCCAAGTCCTCCGCCGTACTCCAGACTCAGTTCACCAATTGCTACACCTCGCACTCCTCCTATTCGCCCGCCGCAATATGAACCATACAAAGAGAAGATGGTGTTGACGGGGCACCGCAAAGGCGTAGCTGCCGTACGGTTCTCTCCTGATGGACATTTAATAGCAAGCTGCTGTAAGCTCAAAGGTCTACCAGCCTATCGCATCAGCTCCAGCTGACGCAACCAGCGGCTGACGCAACCATCAGGATCTGGGAAACAGCTACAGGGAAACATTTGCACACATTAGAAGGTCATCTCGCTGGCATCTCGACAATAGCCTGGTCTCCGGACAGCAAGACGCTTGCCTCAGGCTCGGACGACAAATCTATCAGGTTGTGGGATGTTTCTACTGTAAGACTGTGAAACTAGTACCCGTCGCTTCTAATAGGTACTGACCGACTACACAGGGCAAAGCGCACCCACATCTTCTACTTTCCCATTCCTCCTACATCTATGCTCTCTCTTTCTCTCCACGCGGCAATATGCTCGCCTCGGGCAGCTACGACGAAGCTTTGTTCCTCTGGGATGTACGAACCACGCGCCTCATGCGCTCTTTACCTGCGCATTCCGACCCTATCGGCGGCGTTGACTTTGTCCGAGACGGCACGCTCATAGTTTCCTGTGCCGGAGACGGATTAATCAGAGTATGGGATACAGCTACAGGACAGTGTCTTAGGACGCTCGTGCACGAGGACAATGCGGCTGTTACGGGCGTCAGGTTCAGTCCGAATGGCAAGTTCGTCCTGGCCTGGACATTAGATGGCTGTGTCCGACTCTGGAACTATGTTGAAGGTCGTTGTGTGAAGACCTACCAAGGTCACACAAATTCGACGTTTAGTATTGGCGGCGCATTTGGCGTGTATGGCGGCGAGGACGGAGTGGAGCAGAGAGCTTGTGTTGTGAGCGGAAGCGAAGACGGCAATATTCTTTGTTGGGATGTACAGAGTAAAGAAGTCCTACAGACCATGAAGGGGCACCAAGGAGTGGTGCTCGGGGTGGATACGCTGAACAAAGATGGGTTGATAGTGAGTGGAGGTGTTGATAAGACTGTGAGGGTTTGGGAGAGAGTCAGGGAAGGGCCGGGAGAGTCTGCAAATACAGTGGATGTTGCGATTGGCGCTCTCAAGGTGGATCAACAAGAGGAGGCTGGGATGCCTTAAAGGAAGAAAATTCACGTGGAATATTGGACGAAATTGGATCAAGTGTTGCTCTGGAATCGAATCTCGCGTTATATCGTTACCAACGACCATGCGTTTAGCGTACAACCCTTTCATGAAAAGGTCTGACCCGACTGGTCCATCATCTCGAGCATTATTTGTTGCAAACAAGACGCGAAGTAAAATCGGATAAGCATGTATGTGGGAACGATCTGCTGAATGGGTGACGTTGAATATTGACTGAGGCTTTTGGATCTTCAGGGGACTAGGTAGGGATGCTGGTTTCGGAAGCAATGGATGAAATACGGAGATACGGTAAATGGCAGAGAGCCATGATCTCCATACTATGGATCCTAATCTTATAGCTTTGCAGTTCTGCAGTGATGCGTGGCTGAGTGTGCAAAGGTCTGTTTCATTGCTTCAAATCACATCCACATGACAGCTATCATGCACGCGTCTCCCTATTTAAATATACACAACAGAGAACCCGTTCTTACAAGAAGTTGCTTCACCATCTTCTACAAACCACCACTTTCCAAACCAGTAGCGCACATCTCATGCACGTTTTATATTTTATCAGCTCGACATGTAAGCTGAACCCGCCCCTACTGGAACAACGCTGGTGGGGCTATTCAGTCCATTCCAGAGGTAACGATCGACGCCATTCGACGGGTCATCTAACCAGTCGAGAAACTTATTGACCATCTCGAGAGCCGCGTCCTCAGGACCGCCCTCGGTGATCCAGAGCTCAGCAATGCCGTATTGTTTCTGGAGCTTCTGATACTCAGCTACCGTTGCGGAAAGACTTTGAGGATTGTCCGAGCCGTTCAATCCTTCCTGGGTGCCCGGTCCATACCAGTGAAAAGCGATGGCATCGAAGCTGTTGGATGGGAATTTTGCTAGGAAACTTGCCATATAATCACTACCAATACCGGACGAGCCAACGTTGTTCTGAGTGCATGGTGTAGTGACTTTGGTGCCACCCGTTCTCAATTGTGCAAGGTGTGCAGTGTGAGCATCGGCAGCTTCTTGCACGGATAGACACGCGCCTCCGCCGCCACAGTTATCGGGCTCATTGAAGCTCATGAGCCAAGTTGTCTTGGCGTTGGTTTGCCATGCGGCTATATGGGTTTCGTCTGTACCCCACAATTGGGCAACATACTCAGCTTTGGTGCTTCCACTCGCCTGTCCCGACCCAGTGGATGGTGAGGAATCCCAATTGGCCATCCAGCCAATGGCTTCATTGACGACTTCATTGGCTTGGGCAAGGGAATCGGCTGGAGACAATGCCTGGTTGTTGTAGCTATAGAGAAGACCGCGAGCTTTAACACCAGTGCTACCACCGCTGCCGACGGGACTGGTGGATGGCGAGCTCGCAGGGGGAGAAGGAGTGGTGGAGACAGGAGAGGGCACCGGAGAGGGCACAGTTGAGGACACAGGTTGGGAAGAGACAGGAGGCGGTACATAAGGAGGAGGTTTTGCTGCCGGTTGATGATAATCTACTTTCACAGCCACTGGCGGTGAACTGGTGGCTGCGACTCCGGCCTCGACAGGAGTTGCAGAAACCAAGACCTGGCCATCGGATGCTTGTTGGACTACTTTAGGACTGGCGGAAGAAGTGGCTATAGACGACGATGGAGGGGTGGGCGTGACGTAGCTAGTGAGAAGACTGCCAGTGCCAGTACCAGTCGGTCCAGTTGGAAGACTGCTATTGTACATAGGATAAGGTATGACTGACGATTGGACCGGAGCCGAAGACTGGGCCGACTCAATCGCACTCGGGCTGGGGCTGGCTTGGATTGTGACAGTAACCGTGTTGGCGGTCGTGACGGTGACTGTGGCAGGTCCACATGTATCTCCTGCCTGACCAGGTCCACCTGGTAAACCCGATGAAGATCCTGGAGAGCCAGATTGTCCAGAGCCTCCAACTCCAACGGCTCCAGTCGTGGCTGGGGACTGACCTCCGACGAGGACGGAGCTTGTCAATGGTACGGGGATGAGATTGATGGTTGATTTGATGGTCACCATGCCTATGCCAGTGCCAGTCGCCGTGGCACCACTAGCTGTCGAATTCCCAGCTGGGAAAGGAGCACCTCCAGAAGGGGAAGGAACATGGCTGGATTGGAATGGTCCACCAGTCGGATGAGGCCAGCCGCCTGATGGCTTGCTGGCTCTATGAGGACCGTGATAGATAGAGCCATGTTGTGGAATCGCCAGAACAGCTGGAAGGAGTGCGGCAAGAAGGGCAATATTTATGAGTGTCATGGCGACAAGTGTTGGGATTGGGCGTATTTATGGTTGGATGGTTAGAGAGCTGGTTGTTTGTTGATGGGATGGGAATATGTGTGTAGAGTGTTGTTGATTTGGAAGAGCGTGGGAGCCGACCAGGGCTACAGAGGTACAAAGAGAGTGTGTAGGTGAAGAATGGAGTGAATGAATGCAACGAGCGAATGCTCTATGAACGAGTGACTATGTGAGAGAATGTCAGGCACAGCGACAGCGACAGCGACAGCGACAGCGTGGTGAAGGAAGAAAGGAAGGGAGGAAGGGAGGAGACGAGAAGGAAAAACGACATGGACTTTTAGGGGTCGGTAGAGTATGATTGCATAATTGGAATTACCTCTTAGCCTCTTATGATTACTTTAGTGAGATCAACTACTACCAGGCTACTACCAGCACTCGTACCTTAATCTCCGGGGGCACCATCAGGAAGTCAGGGACCGCCCTTGGTTGGCCAGAGTTTGCCAACGGCCCCCCC
>JAEUBB010000042.1:137164-165106 GCA_018257885.1 Parmelia sp. 050094
ATTGCGGCGCCATGCAATTAATGCAGGTACCCTAATCTCTCCGTGGGAAACCCTGGTCACTTGTCATCTTCATCAACCACACCTTCAACAGTCACACAGGGTCCTCTAATTCATGGTGAAACCAGAGGGCAAATCAGATGCCATTTAGAAGCGACCTGACATGATTCGCGCCTTGTTCATCGCTGAGTCTGCATCATCTGCATCATCTGCATCATACGGTAATACCATTCCATTGTTGTTGCATCAAGCAAAAGATGGATCAGGCAGGCGCATCAAGAGTCTTAAACCGAGGATGGAATGAATCATGTAGAGTATCAGAATATCGTATCGTATCGTATCAGTACTGAACCACATCTTCTCCTTCCTTTCACAGCCGCCTAGATGTCGCCAAATGACATAGCAAGGTAGTATGCTGGATGACCTCGGAGTCAAAGTGTCAGTCGAGAGTTGGACTTGGAGAGCTCACAAGCATCATCTCAGGACTCAGGGGGATCCTCGGATGGTGGGAGCGCCGGGCAGAAATGGAAGGTTTAGGTACAGTACAGTACCTAGAGTACCTTAGGCACGTCAATCTCTGTCCAACCAGCTCCTCCACTAAAGGGAAGGCCCTTTCTTATCCGGAGCTACACAAGGCTACCGTTTCACCATAAAGTACATACTGTAAGGTATCTTACAAGTTACAAAGTCATCCCGCCACCATCTACTGGTAATAATCTCCCTTTCCAAAGGACCATATAATCTCGCAGCATTAATTAAATCTTTTCTCACAAATCAAACCACCATCTCGTGCACCTGGGCAGTCATGAAACATTCCTCCTCCCGAGGCACAGATGTCAGAGCGTTAGAACATTTGCTCTCTTACTCTAGATATTACCCTTTCTTCGACCGTCTATTTGGGAACAGATCAATGTCTTGTATGCTTCCAGCTGGATCCAGTAAGTATTGCTTCATCGTTTCTGGAATGCCTAGCCTGCTCTGCCCATATTCAACGTTGCCGCGAGAAGATGTAGCACAGGTCCACTGGGCTTCTCAGGGGAGCCCCTTAATTGGATGCTGCGCCCAGAACAGTGCTGCTTCAAGTTTCAACATTGTCACAGTGGTAGCAGGAGTTGGTTTTTAGTCACAGTGTTTGATTGAAGGATTTGCTCCTCCACATGCACTCGGCACAACAGGACAAGCTTGTGGGCGAAACCATCCACGCTCCATCACTGAACAAATCAAAGGAATCCGTCTTTTGGCACTTTTGGGGAAGTTTTGCGAGGCTCGAGCAACTTAGCTTCAGAGATTCATTTCTGATTTATCTCCTTTGACTTGCTACCTGACCTCTCCTCTCCTCCTTTCCATCACCTTTAGCACGTCCGCTGCGTTGTTGACATCGACCTTCCTCTTCTTAGATCCTCTTTTCTTCTTCTCCTTACCCTCACCTTTGCCTTCAATCTCGCCCTCGTCTCCATTCCATACACTTAGCTTCACCTTCCTATCTTCTCCATCCTCTGCATCCCCAAAACGACTACTGCCAAAATCCATGTCCATATCATCAGCATCACGATCGTGAGACTCGAGCATTTTTGTCCGTCGCGCCAGTTTGGCAGCTTCCTCTTCGTTGCCCTCTTCTGACGTCGAGAATGGGTTTAGGGCAGAAGCCTTTTTTAGTGCAGCAAGGATTGTGGGGTCCGTGAGCGGATTGCGCCCTAGGTCATTCGTTGTATTCTGCTCTTCTTCGGTGTCATCAAAGTAATTAAATTGTGGCCTCAATGGAGACTTTTGCTGCGGCATGGGCGGTGAGAGCATGTTGATCGACTCGGATTCCGGAGGGTTCGGAGGCGCTGTCGAAGGAGTCAGTGTTGGGAATGCTTCCCCTTCGCCGCCACTATCATTAGAATCATCTTCCTCAACATCTCCGAGAGGATTGTAATCGACGCCCACGCCCTCAAAGATGTCCCCTTCGAGTTCGTCTCCGGAGGCTATTGGGGGTATTATGGGCGTGACTTGAATACCCAGTGGTTTGACGCCTTTATCTGGCATCAACAAGCGATCTTGTTCATCAACCTTTGTCTTTTTCACCTTCCTCCTTACTCGACCATCCTCGCCAACAGTAATCAAAATTTCCCGACCTCGTTCATCTTTCTCAATCCTGGACCTCTCTTTCTTCTCACCGATTTTCATAAATCTAGGTCCCAGAGCTGATTTGTGGTCTTTCTTTGCGCTTTCAGCAGCCGCAAGTCTAGACGCCTTGAGTTCTCTTAGAATGTCATCTCGCGTTCGCTTCTGGCCTGCAGCAGGAAGGGGCGGAGCCATTTCTCCCTTCTTGGAAGTCTGCTCTCTGACTATCGGTTGAATATCCTTTTCTTCCATTTTCTCGAATTCGTCATCAACATCAGCCTCTGGCTGGATATGGCCTTTTGCCTGGTGATCTTGTTCTACCTGTGTAGAAGCTCCGTTGTCCGCAAGAACATCCTCTCCTCTTCGGACCCTCTCCAAAAGCTTATAATCTAGTCCCTTGATCAAATGCACATCCTTCACGTCACCGCCCACAATCTCATCTCTAAGAGCTTCGAAAGTCGCTAGGTCCATCTGGCCCAGCCTAACCATGTCCTCCAGAGCCTTAACCCGCGTAGCCTTGTCATTTTCCTCTTCCGAGGTTCGAAACTGAGTGCGGTCCTGATAACCTGAGCGCAGCTTGGTGCCTTTGGGTGCTGCAGACGAGCGGAATCTCTTCGCATTAGAGGGGTTCAATTCGGCGTTACGTTCAGCCAACTGCCGCGCGAAGTTGTTTTCAGATGAGCCTATAACAGAGCGCCTAGTATCGAGTCAGCATAATCCGGAGATCAGCGAGTGAAGGGAGAGAAGAAATTGGCAGGGTGGGGTTACGGTACGGTGTCATGGGTATATTAGATTTTATGCGAGAACCGAGAGCTGGAGTTGCACCTCCGCCCTGCAGCTTTGACCCCATGGAGATTTCCTTGGACTTGGGTGCTGTAGGAGTGTCCAGCACCAGCCGGCGGAATTGGGTGTTATTCATGGTTTTGTAGTTGAGTAACCGCAGGCTTTATGATATAAGTTATGGCGGCTGTGTGCCTATTGTTATTGTAATGTTCTCAGCTCAATAACAGTGAGAGCATAGGACTGAGAGAAGCATTAGAGTAATAGTCAGGTCAAGCCCGAAGTACTTGGACGAGGGGAGCTAGGCAAACTAAGCTAGCGCGGAAGCTCCCGAGGTGAAAGCCTCAGGCACTCAGGCACTCAGGCACTCGTTATCTGGCTGTGCATCATCGCCATCTGGGCAATGACAACAATGGTCCTATTCATTGCGCAAGAAGCCCATATTACACTGGCCATCTATCCGACGCCCTAAGTTCTACTGGTATCAGCATAGTGGCTCTCTGTAGAAATTAAGAATTGGACAACATTGACTGAGGTTTGGTGGATTTGCAGCCATGGGCGAACCAAGTAACACGGTCCCTACGCAGCTGGTACGTCAACAATCCTTGAATGACAAGCCCATATATCTAAGAGCATGTAGCTGCGTCATGTTCATCTGGTGTCAAGCAACCCCTACCCCAAATTAAACCAAGTGAACCTTGACATTGCAGTGGAGCACCTGATCCAAGCTCCAAGGGTTGTTCGAGAGGTTGCTTCAATGAGTTGGATGTACTTGGACTGTCCACCAGATGGAGATGTCATGCTTGTCTGGCAGCCAAGTCAGTTGAGAACTCAAGCGGCGAGCGATGGATATGTATGGGCAGACGCAGAGTCGGCTTTCAGTTCTGAGATGAGGGGATACGTATGTTTTGGACTTCTAAAAGCGCGTTCCTCCGGCTGACCATCGGTGATTAGACAGTGGAGATGTACATCCACAGAAGCGGTTATCGCCCGCAATACGAATCCGTGGCGACCCACTGTCGGCGCCGATTTCGACTAACGCCGTCTCAAAACCCAGATCCTAGTTTGCCACCACCCGATCAATCATTATGGATTTGGCACTATTCTCAGACGGAACCCCAAAATCGCTTTCCATCACACCAAATTCGAATGAGCGACCAGGTGCGCCAGTCGCTACATGAGCGCTCGATCCTCCAGAAACACGGACAGCTAGTTCGGAAAGAATTCATGCTGCGTGATAGCGCCAACTGGCCTACGATCAATCTTCCTGGCACTCAAAATCCCTCATATCCACAGCAAGTCTCGGGTTACCCAGGTGATGTTATCTCACACATGAATCGAAGTCAACAACAGGCCTACATGCAGCAGCAGCAGCAGCAGCAGGCGAATGCAACCCAACACGGGGTCGGGCCTTCACCAGCAAAACGTTCACGCCACGCTGGCCCTGTCCATGTACCTGGATCAACTACGGCCATTCCAGCCCCTGTTGTAGCACCAGATACCACTTACGACGAGGAAGAAGGGACTTCCGGAGGGGATTACATGGATTTCCTTACTCCCAGAGATATAAGCCTTCATCGTTATACCCAGCATCATGAATGGCTTGAAGAAATCTTGAACTCTCCATACGATACTTCGCAGATTATACCAGGCCAGCTTGGCCTCGGTAGGAAAGGTGAACTCGAGTCCCTCACGAGGGATTTCTTCGATGCTCCTATTGGGGCGACGCCAAAGGAAACCTTTCCCAAATCAAAAGGAGACTCTCCTGTGGAGGATTCGTCCACTCCGCGCGTTGGCAGGCTTGAGTCCGGGAAAGCAGAAGATTTTATGAAACGAGCTGCTGAGAAGATGGCTGAAATCAACGCAGAAATGGAAAAGCTGAGGCGTCAACATGCAAGACGGATGGCGAAGCTCAACAGAGGTCGTGCCTTTAAAGAGGCCGAGCAGAGTCTCAGAGTCTCTACCCTCGAGATGATCAACGGCGAGGTCAGCAAAGGCGACGCTATGCAGCAAACTCGAATAGACGAAATCACCAGAGAGCTAGAAGGTCAAGTGGGGAAGAGTGTTCGGTCAATCAAAGATGTCGAATGCATAGACAAAGGCGGTCTCGAGGAGAAGACTGAGCCCAAGGAAGTCAAGGACCAGGACTATGAGATGGTAGACGCATTTGGGAATCTTGAGGGCGCAACAGCTACAGCGACCGCATATTCAGAGTCAAGGAGCCCGGCTTTAGCTACTCCTATGGAGTCTGCCGACAATACATCTAGTGGCGTTCAAGACAATGCACCAATAGCGGAAAGTTTGAATCAAGGAAGTGCCAAGATGGACGAAGAACAGAACACATCTCAGCCTAAAGATGCAACGGCGGAAGATTGGGTCTTGGTGAACAAAGAGGCCAACTTAACAATCCAAGGAGAAGGAATGCCCGAGATCGGAAGCTTTGGAGACAACGTGGCTATGCCGACGAGCACAGGCGGACCAAGCCCGAGCGACAATGCCACGGGCGATAATGTTCCAATTTTTGAGCAAGGTGGAGGGGAGGACGCGGCAGAGGACTTTGACACGAATGATTTCGGCGAAGGTATCGACTTTGGTGATTTGGATACTGGTGGAGAAGAGCTGTCCGGCTATACTCCCGCTATGACTGCAGGACTTGATGACCGAGGCGAGTTGACCCATGAGGGTGGTGCTTTTGAAGAATCATTCCAAGTCATGGAGGAAGGTGCCGGGCAAGAAGACAAGACGTCTGGGATTTGACTCACGTTGTGTTTCCTTGAATCTGACAAGATTTGTTTTCGCTTCTCCCCTTGACGACGTACACCTAGATTATTTGTGATGAACGGGGGTAGTCAAGACCAGAGTGCCATACAGAAGAAGAGGACATGTGACGGATACATGCAGAAACGGAGGACGCCATTTTGGATTGTGATGCGTACTCATTGATCGGCAGTCAAGTTCCTAGCAATCTTTGACACTCGTTGGCATGACTTGGCCCGGTTATCTTTCCCTGACTATCATCACGCCTGGACAGCATCTAGGTATTATTTATGCCCTGCAGTCAATAATGAGCCACTCGGCCCATTCCAATTGACAGCGGAGATGATCTTCACCCACATTAGGTGCATGTGCGCTTGATGTTCATTTCCACGGCAGACTCAAAAGATCAATCACCAGTACCTCCTTCGACCCATTCTCCCAGATGCCATACTTAGCCACGCATATTTGTCTCGTAGATTGCCCACGCCGACAAAGTCATCGGCGCGAGAACAAATACATATACAGCGCACCCATCCACGTCTGCCCTATCTCTGACTCCCCAACCACCCAAAAACACCCAAATCACCATCATAAATCCGCACCCATAGCCGTTCCCATCCGCGTCACCATTCCAACATCATCCCCATCCCCATCCCAATCCGCTCCCTCTTCCCCGTCTCAACCTCACAAGACACCAACCCTACCTCTTCCACCTCGTCGTCGTCGTCGTCGTCTCGCGGATCCTCGTCGTCCCGGCCGGCCTGTACCGCGCGCTCGCATACGTCCTTGTGACGGCGATCGGCTGCCTTGGGGCCGGATGTCGATGGTGTGTGGTTTCGACGATGCGGATGGCGGGCGATGATGTGGTGGTGTGTTTGTGGCGGGGAGTGAGGTGGGGGATGCACATGTTTTGGAGTGGAGTGGTGTGGAGTGGAAGGAGAAGTTTCTTTTTTGAAGGTGGGGGAGTGTTCACGTGTAGTGGAGAGGGTGGATCTTTGCTGTCAATAGGTAGTCTGAGATTTGCAGAGGTTGTGTGGGTGATTGTTGGACGGCAGGACAGAGAGAAAAGCGAAAGAGTCAGTCATTCATATAGAAGACAAGAGGTGAGTTTGCAAGAAGAAAAATACGAGCTTGGCGGACGTATTGCTTCGCCACCTTCCTTTGTTCTTTGGACCATGAGGCAGAATGGTTGCGCGGCTGTCACATGGCCAGAGTACTTATGCGGCTGTGCGCATCGCACCGATACGAATGGCACGCAAACGCCTTTTCTTGGTCTTCTTCTGTTGGAGAGAGAAAAGGGGAAGTTGTAGGAGGCTCAATCATAATGACAGGGACGATGTGGTGGTGATGGATGACTTTGGACTGCGGGATCAGCAATGGTGAGATGGGACGAAGTGTGTGAGAATTGAGAAGTGGCTGAAGTATGGAGGCCCATGAACTGTACACTAGGTACCTTACATACACTACACTAGTCCTGTGACACAATCTGATATCTGGTTTCTACGGTAATTACATACATATCATCTAGACTTGCAACAGGCTGTCCCTGTATCATAACTATGATACATGTATATAGAGTTATGTCATCATCAGTGCTTGTGGAAGCTTCAAGTTGGTGGTACAGCACGTGGCTCCGTGGCTGTATATATATACCTTGGTGCACTTTATGCATGACAAGGCTGAGGGCCCAAACACCGTGTTCGATTGATACCAAAGTCGACTTACTCCTTGGCCCCCCCGTCGCAATCACTCTCTAGACCTGACTTTGGCTACATTCCCTTACCGTCCGTCCTTATCGCCCGTAAAATTCTCCCTATATGCATGGCCTTTGACCCATGCTCATTGAATACCAAGAATTTGGGTGCTCGGAACTTGTCGAGTCAGGTTGCCTTGCCTCACCCTGTCCCCAGACCAATACTTCAGCAGCTACACGCTCGACGCTGCTTATTTGGCACTATCTTGCTTCAAAGTCAACGTGGTGATCCCTCACGGTCGTCTGCCCTGATACGCGCCACAACAGCTTGGATACATCTGCTTACGGTTGTCATCATCTCTAATCATTCATTTACCATCATTCGTATCTCGTGAGACGCTCTGATGCCGTTGTAATACACAGACCCTGCGCTTGGGACAGAAAAATGCAATATGACTGGCATTGTGGTGTTATATTAAAGCCATTCATACGGATTCTGGGTAAAAGTGAGATAAATCAAGCCTCTGTTGTTGGCGAAGCCTTTTTGATGTTATCTCGCTTTGCATAGTCGAAGACAAGTATATCCCAGCTTGACGCAACGTGTGACTCATCAATTGTACGCATCGAGGTCCAGTCGTCCGCTATCCTCTGTGTGTTTTTGTGCTTGTTGTCCCAGTTCTCTATGATGAATGTACATCGTTCTAGGTTCTTCCGGTGCATATAATCAGTCGCAGTGGACAGCTGAGCTTGTGACCAACCCGATGCTCGGCTTCCACCCGCTAGATGCGCTCCCTTTTTGACCAAATTCTTGACAGCGTGCACGTTGCCCAATTTTGCTGCAATATCGAGTGCTGATGCGTCGGGTAGCAGACCATCCGACCGAAAGTTCAATTGCCAAGGTTCTCTAGCAAAATTGGTTAAGATGGTCAGGAAGACTCCCACAACCTCCAATTTCATCCCGTGTGCACGCGGTGGGGTCAGTGTCGACGCTAGCTGGAGTGCGCTTATATGCTTCTCCTTGTTGATCACGAATGAGTCCTGTTGGAACTTTTGTTTCTGCTCGCAGTACTTCATGAGGTACTTGATGGCTCCCAGATTGAGAGAAGTGATGCAAAGACCCAGGACGTTGAAGCCGGCCTTATCAGTGGCTAGAGCACTTGCACCATTCTTCATTAGCAAATCAGCTAGATCCCACTTCCGCTCGAGAACCGCTTCCATCCACGGAGTAATACCATCTTCGTCAGCGACATCAACTTCAGTACCCAAGTCCAGGAGACGAGGTGCGAATTCTGTAGCCGCAACGCTATGGTCTGGAATCTTTGCACAAAGATGCAGTAGACTCTTCCTTCGCTCAAAGAGTGTGGATACCGGTACACCATAATCAAGAAGAGCGTCAAAAAGCTCCTTGTTGAAGCTCAGCACGCTTTCGCGTAAAAGATTGTGCATGTTGACTGGTTCTATTTCAGTCGATTTGACAAAGTCAACCTGGACATCAGTATTCATGCGACCATAAGACGTTTTCAGACCGGATTCGAGTGCAGGCAACACAAGACTTTTGAAATCGTCGGCATCAGGGAAGAGAGCATTCCAACTACGTAACAATTGCAATGTTTCCATAGCAGCTGTTGTCCATCGTCTCCCGTGCCTTAAGATCCGAGTAAATCGACTCTCGCCTCCAGCTGCAGCGGCGATCAGCCGGCGTAGATGGCCACGCAGTTGAGATGGGCGGACATTCTCTAGTAACAATCGTATATGGGCCGTAAGATGTAATTTCGCGGCAAATGAAAGAGCATCGTCACTATCGATGGTTGCAGCCAATGGGTCGGCACCAAGATTCAGTAAAACCTGAGAATGCTCGATGTGATCTCCAAAAACGCTCCACATCAACGGAGTGCCGCCCACCGTGGGGCCACGCTTCGCTCGGACGTTGACATCCGCGCCAGCCACAATCAACCTGCGTCCCAGTTCTTCGGCTTTGCTGAGATCCCAGGATGAGAGAAAATGAAGGGGAGAAACACCATCCTCTGAAGTAATAGGCTTGGCTGAATTCATGAGTAATGATTCGAGGACGTCATACTTGCATCTTTCTGCGGCATTTAGGAGTGTCCACGTGGCCCCAGGTACGGCAATGCTATCGATCAAACGTAGCGATCCTATGCCCTCTGTCTCAGTGGCAGGAGTGGTTGCGTCAGCAAATTCAGAGGCCCATGAGGAGCTGAGAAGTGAAGAATTATCATCAGACTTCGCCCATGGATTGGTAAAATTAGTTGACGAGGTTCGAAAAGCTTGGGCTACTTTGGGCAGTGCTTCTTGCGCCTTTTGTGACCCGCCATCGGCTGCGAATTGAAGCCATTTCAAGCATTCTCCAGGTTCGAAATGAACACCGAATCCATTTGCGTAACAGATTGCCAGCTGATATGCAGCCGCACTTTCCTCTTCCTCCAAATCCACCTCGGTTCGTTCAGATGTGCCTTGAGCACAGTCTTGAAAGCCCAAAGCCATCATAGTTTGAACAACGGGGCTTACTCGTTCGAATTCCGAGTGCCATTTCTCCATGTCAAGCAAATGGGCGTCCACGTCGAGAGGCAGACGTTTCGGCGGAACTGGATGCCTCGCTTCGTACCAATTCTTGGGGCTCAAAAGTCTTATTATTCTCGCCATATCTAGCTCTCTCCGATACGGGTCTTTCATCAAGGTCACACCAATGACCTCGCAAAGCATCTCGAGCTGCGAGCGAGTGAAATTCTCGGACAATGCTAGAGAAGCGCAGACGTGCTGCACGAGTTGATCGGCATCTTTCAAAGAGGCTATGGCATCGTTTCGGGACTGCCGTTTCTCCCTTGGGGTCTTGCCTTCAATATCTCCTAGAGACTTGAAAGGGTCGCCATCCAGAAAGACGCGCCAGAGTAGCATACCGAAGCTATAAACGTCCGTGCGCTTTGCTTCTTCAATCTTGAAGTAAGCCGTTCGAGAAAACTCAGGTGCTTGCCAAGGGCGACTACCGCCAAGCATCAAGCCACCATCTTCGAGTCTCAAGACACCAAAGTCTGTCAGCTTTCCAACTAGCTTCAGATCTGAATTCCACATTTAGACATCTCGCCACCGTCATGAAGAGTTGGACTCACGCTCGGGATTGGAGCCTTTCAAGTCATCATGCTCCTCGAATACCAATACATTTTCACATTTGACGTCTCCATGTACGATGTCTTGCCATTGAACGAGTCAGCATAGGATGCGCACTCGGAGAATTCGATCTACATGCGAGAGCATCAGGTATTGGGGCCGAATACAGGTTCTTAAGGCATTTCACAAGAATGGCAGTCAAGAATCAAGATTCAAAAACGGGATGTGGGCTTCGCTCAATAAGCAGACAAAAGCATTCAGAGCCGGACAAGTAAATTTTGCTGACCGCATGCATGTAGTATCTCAAGGCCGTGCGCAATATCGAGACACAGTGACAACTTTTCTTCAAAATCCAACGGCCTGTCCTCTTTCCTAGCGGTCTCCAAGACCTCTGCCAGATTGCCAAGCTCAGCGCATTCGGGTATCAAGACCGGCATAGCTCTTTGGTCATCACTGGGCCCCTCGGTCTCGAATCCAATTCCAAGAAGCTTGACAATGTTGGGGTGTGCACGTAGAGGCGGATGATGCATGGTAAGCAGCTCATTGAGAATGACGTGGATGCGACCAGCGATAGGATCCTTCATGACTGCTTGGTTGAGAATGGCCCTTTTGAAAGCGACAGTCATGCCTTGAGGAAAGACCGTGCCAGAGACGGGATCAAGGTAGGTCTCGGGTACTTCGGCGCCATTAACGAGGAAGGAGGCGCCCTGGCCGAGGACGGAACGAATGTCAGGCTTGGTGACTGGGAGGATGGGAATGTTCTGGGTCTTGACGTAGGAGAGAAAGGAGATCAAACTATCCTGTAGCATGGTCGCGGAGGTTGGATAGATGGCGGAATGCAGCGTTAGGCCAGCTACTATACTCGACTTCCGTCGCGATCGAACGGGGAAGACGGTCGAGTAAGTCACCGTGTCAATGTCCATGTTGAGCGTGGTCTGATTTGATCAAGATTGAGAAAAGGTGGCTCGAGAGTCAGAATGGAGAATGGAAAGAGGCTGTCATATAGCCCGAGTTGTCAGTTTGCTGCAGGCATTGCCAGGGTAGGATGTCGAGGTGAGGTGTCAATGCAGGGTAGTAGTCTAATGTGGCAGCATAGCACGGCTGGCCCATAGCCCGGCTTTTGCACATGCACATGCACATTGCGCTCTAAAGTTGGTTGGGAAAGCCAGCAAAGCCGGAAGACGAGGCTGTGGGTAGGCACGTACTTTAGGTAGGCGGGCACCCTGTGCAAATGGAGAGGTGAGCTGAGCTCGGTGATGTGCTAACGTACACGCTATACCATTCACAGTCTAGGGTCTATGGGCCAAAGCCAAGTCATTGGTCCGAGGGGTCAATCCAAGCGAGCTACAGCACTGGACCAAGAAAAGAGAGAAAAAAGAGAAAAAAAGAGAAAAAAAAGAAGCAGACGATCGATGCAAACGAGGCCGACTCGCGGAGTCTAGAGTCTAGACAGCAACACCAGGCTACTACGTACTACTCTACTTGCACTTTCGAAAAGATTATTAATGGGCCCCTGGAACACCCCGCATGTCTCCCGTATCATTCCATCCCATCCCATCCCATCCCATATACTCATCCCTCAGCACTTCTCGTCAAACCAGGAATTTGGTGATTGGTCAAAGAACAACCAAGAAGCCGGCTTCTTCACTCCTTGACAGCTTCATCACACTGCATATGCCTCGCTTATTATTATCATTATTGAGTTCACCCCCAATTCTATCCTACCCACACTACACTACCCTACAATCATCCCAGCGTCTCAGCCTCAGCCTTTTCTTTTTCCTTTCCTTTTCCTCTCTTGAGTGAGCCGCACGGCCAGCCTCGGATATTAGTCCCCAGGCAGCATCCAGCCTCACTTCGCTCCACGTCAGCATCGTCCCTTACATGCCTCGTCCGTCCTGGCCGGTCGCCAAGGGTCCTTGACTTGTCCCTCTGCGCCTTTGGCGTTAAAAGTCGAAACATTTATAATTCTTCCCTCTCTACAATCAAAAGTAATTGGGGCTGCACCCTAGAATAATCCGATGCAAATCAGATGTAATCAATCTCTACTGACCTACTACACATCAGACGAGGACTTTCAATACTTGATATCTACAGAGCCTCATAACCACTACCAGAGAATTCAAAAGTCCGCCCGCTTCTGCAAATATGACTGACCCGGTGAGCTTGACTTTTGGCGTTGCAGGAGTGGTGGGCAGTGTCATACAAATATATCATGCCGTCATGTCGGCTTATGACTTGTACCTTGAAGTGAAGGATGTACCATCCGAGTATGATGACTTACGCATGGGGCTGTTGCTTGAACATCAAAGATTAGAACTTTGGGGATGTCATGTCTTGGCCGAATATTACGATGAGCGCAATCGATCAAAGCTGTCCCAAAAGCACATAGGCACATGGAGGACCATGGAGTGGATATTCGGTAGAATCAGGGAAGCCTTCATAGAGAACAATCAGATTCTGGATGACTATGGCCAACAGCTTGGCCTGCCAACCCAAGGCGACTCGTCAGGTAATCCCAAAGCCTTTCCCATAAATGGGAGTGCACAAACTGAAGTCGGGTCAGTATCCGAATTGATTGATCGCTTGTCGCTGTCAGCCAAAGCTCCGTCAAAGCGCGGGCTTTCGAATTATACGAAGAGAGTGAAATTTGTCCTGACCAAGCAGAAAAAGATGAGGGATCTAGTCATGCAACTTTCCCATTGGAACAACGGCCTTGACCAGTTGACCTCGCGATTAGACCAGGATTCATCACGTCGCCGACTAAGAACTTTCTTCTCGACTTCCGACACCGCTCAGCTTCGGCATTTAGAAGCAGCAGCGGACTTGCTTGAACACCGGGACATCCAACTAATGGCCGCCGCGAGGATCGTTATTGAGCAAGGTTATCTCAGCGAGCAGCCTGATTGTCCCCCAGAGTTGGCAGCTTCTCCTCCTTATCCGGAGGGGCAATACATCGGAAAGTCCCCGTCATCTGGATACAGGCTCGAGATGGATCAGCTAAAGTGGCAAGGGAAACCATATGCGACGGATCAGATCCGAGCAATGGCTCGGTATGGGGAGGAAAGCGTCATCGTTGACTGGAGGTGCTGCCAAGATGACAGTTGGAGGCGAACGAATCCCAGAGCATTCCGACGCAGGACGGAGAATATGACAAGGATATTGAATAGTGATCTCAAACCGTTGAGCCTTTCAATACTGCATTGTGTTGGCTACTTGAATCAGAGTCAAAATGTCACAGGCTACGCTTTTCGGTTGCCAGATGGTGTTCAACCTGGCCAAGAACCGTTCACACTCTACGATTTGTTGAAGCGCGTAGAGCGCCCCAATCCACACAAAGATAGTAAGACAGCTTTTGGAATTCTTCATTCCTGCTTAAGGGGGCCTTCAAGCTGCGAATATGGGAGCAAGCTCACCTTACCACCCTTCTCAATCACCCAAAATGCCTTACTATTCCCAGTCTTTATCAACACTTTTGGGAGTGCTGACTTGGAGACTTGCTAGTTCCTGACTTGGGCGAAAGATTTGAGCTTGCGAAAGCTCTTGTTACGACTGTCTTCAACATTCACAACATCGGGTGGGTACACAAGAACATACAATCAAAGAATATTCTTTTCTGGCCAAAATCGGATACGAAGGATGAACCCGATCTCAGCAGACCTTATCTGATGGGCTTCGACATCTCTAGACCGAATCAGCCGGGAGAAGTGTCGGAGAAGCCGTTGTCCCATTTCGAAGATGATCTTTATCGGCACCCGCACTACAAGGGAATGTTCGCACGCTCATTCCAGCCCTCGTTCGACATATACAGCCTGGGTGTGATCCTCTACGAAATCGGCATGTGGCGAAACATCGCATACCAAGGCTCATCGAAGAGCAACAACCCGAGAAGACCGTCATTGCCCACTTACAATTCGGATCCGCAGTTGGTCGAAAGGATGGTGGTACGTACATTTTGGAGCTATTCCTCCTCCAAAAGCAATACTAACCCGAAAATCTGCGTAGGAGCAGGGTTCGATCATGGCCATGAAGCAGTATACTGGGGCGCGATACCGGGATGCTGTTAGGTGTTGCTTGAGTAGAGACTTTGACAATATTTGGGAGATGGAAGCGGGCGATCAGCAGAGACAGCTGCAGGCGTATCTGGAACAATTCCAGAACATGGTCGTTGATAGATTGGCTGTGTGTAACGCATGATTGATTAGATTGGGACATGTTGAGTTATTCAAGAAGAATAACTTAGGTTGATCTCTCCAGCCTCCCGAGGTCTGTGGAGGTTGGAGCAGACCCTATTTTACTCTACGTTTCACCCGGGTCACCAAGGTGGCTGGCGGGGGCACACTCTTGGAGGAGGCGGGGAACCAGCCACCCCAAGGACCATCAATCTAGGCGATATCAGATGGGCTTCGAGAGGGCTAGAGGGGAAACAATCCGATAGAGAGAAAGTATACAAATGCTTGTATAGATTTTCATCTCAAGTTTGTCACCATGCATGACTTTGGCACCATTCTCCCAGATTTTCTGTGTCTGTGGATATTGTCCGATGACTTTGGCGTGTGAGAATGTAGTGGAATAGAAGATAGTCACTTACTCATCAACTATGTGCACATGCTCATTCCAATGGCAAGACACCTTTGAGGACATCTGCCTTGAGCATAAGTCTCTACATATCCGTCGGCAAGCCAAGGCAATTCGTACGTACCTATTCCCTCGGTACCCAATTGATGCTAACCCCAGACAGAATATTCCTTCGATGCAAATAAGTAATTAGGTGGCTTAAATTTCAATCTCCTCATCCTTGTCCTTATCATCAACGCTGCTCATGATCTCGTCATCACCGACTTGGAACGCATAGAGCTCCGCTATGAGACTCGCTATCTCGCTCCTCTCCCAGCCGAGGCGGTCAATCATTGCTCTGCATTTCTGTCAGCCGGATTGTCACGACTATGCTGACTTCTTCTGAAGTGGACTTTGCTTCACCACTTCCCCATCAGACGGTTCCCAGCGAGCCAAAAAAAAAAAAAAGGAGATCATGGGTGTGGAAAAGCAGACCACGTGCTTTCGTCTACAGAAGGCTGCATGGGGGACTTGGGTTCTGGAGAAGAGCAGGAACGCGACATACAACAGTAATCTCGGAAAATGTCACTTGTGGACATTTCTGTCCACGCAGAGCAGAGGATCTTAGTATCGCTCCCATTCTAGACACGGCTTTCCCAAGACATTATGAACTCAGCAACCTGTGGGTAGCCTGCTTGCTCCGCCTGATCTTCCGCTGTTTCGTAAGCGTCATTCCGGATGTCCTTCTCGGCTCCATTCAGAAGCAACATCTCAATCATCCTCATGTCTCCTCTGCGGGCGGCTGCATGTATAGCTCTCTGCCCCAACCTGTCGCGGCTTTGTAGATTCGCACCTGTTTGTGCTAGCAGCTCGACAGCTTCATAATGGCCTTGGGAAGCTGCCGCTATGATCGCAGTCTCTCCAGTGAACCAAAACCTCGCGTTGATGTCGGCGCCGCGGTCCACAAAGTGCCGTATCTTGCCCAGTGCATTGCGCCTCGCAGCCTCCAGTAGATTCCAACATTTTTGGTCTCCGACTTCTTCGATCCGTCTCTTGATGGTGGAGTCATCCTCTTTGATATTCAAACGGTTCAAAACTGTTCGGATCGTGATCTTGGATCCCCCATAATACGCTGCTGTTAAGACGGAGCCCATTCGACCGGCTTGTTCTTGAATATTGGCGGCCAGGTTCAGGATGGCTTTCATGGTCTGAAACTTCCTGTTGATAGCTGCTGCGTGGAGCGCTGTTCCGACGTCTGGGGTCACCTGGTTGATGGATGCTCCATGTTTAGTCAACGCTCGGACCACATCTATATGGCCCTCGTATGCTGCACACTGTAGCGCTGTCCCGAATCTGAAACTTCCTATGCGAACGTGTTCGAAGGCTACATTTGGGTTGGCACCTTTTTTGAGAAGGGATTCCACAATGTGAAGTCTACCTTTATGAGCTGCATGCTGGAGGGGCGTCCCTACAGTGTGAGCCTGAACTTCGACATCCGCTCCTTTCGTGGCTAGGTGGGCTGCTACCAGTCCATTATCATAAGGAACTTCGGCAATCCAGTGTAGAGGGGTCTTATCCCCCCAAGCCCGTCCATTGATATCTGCACCGTGCTCAACAAGTAGATCAATGCACTCTATGCTTTCTCTCTCCGCAGCGAAATGCATTGGATGGAATCCACCATAGTTGTCGTGACTGTGCACGTCTGCGCCCGTATCAATGAGCATCCGAGCTACCCTCCAAAGATTGAAAGTGGCGGCATGATGCAGGCCAGAGAGTTTGATGCTGGGAAACGGTTTGTCTGTAGGGACACGACGACTGGTAAAGGGATCGCAAAGGTAGTGCCAGTTTTTGAATGCAGGATTCTTTGAGTCGAAGAGCTCCACAATCAGGTCATCAAGAGTACCTCGATTGGCACAATCATTAGCGGCTCTCGCGTGTAGTGAGAAGTTGTTGGCTGCGTAGGAGAGAAATGCTGTCTGTTGAAGGACCTGACTGGCGATAGGGATTTTATTGAAATGCAATAGGCATGCGACGCAGAGCTTGGCCATGTAATGATGACCGGATGGAGGATCTATTGCGAAGTCCTTCATAGGACCTTCTCGAATTGCGGTAGAGAATAAATAATCCCTTACCGAAGAATGAGCAAGCCTCAATTCTCCATCCCTCTCCTTACCAGAGCTATCTCCATCAACCAGTAGAGTGAAGGTTACAAGGCCAGGAAGCATGTTTGCGACTACCCCTGGCTTCGGTCTAAGGTCTGATGCAATGCGAATTTCAGCATGTGGTTCGAGCTGCAAGGAACTTTCTACCTCTGAAACTCTTAATGTCTGAGGCGACGTGGCGAGACATGTTAGGATATGGATTGCTTTGCTCCTTTGCTTCTTATTGAGTCGAGAGAGAATTTTCTCGTACGACGCTGGGAGTCCATTAGGGAGCAATTCAAGCTGCATCTCCAATTCACGACCATTTTCGCATCTCTCTAGCTCATCAATTTGGAGCTGAACCCAACGAAACCTTTTTACTATCAGTCACGTTCAAATTACGGTATTTGATGAGACTTACATCCCACCAGAAGCATTGGTAAGTTTCACTTCAATTTCGTGCAATTGCTCAGTCGAGAATAGTCTCAAAGTTCTCGAGCTATGAAGGCGCTCACGCACGTAGACTTTTATGTCTTTTTCAATCTCTCGACCTCCGATAGATACCTGTTGTTGGGGCGAAATGTTCATCAGTTCTTGGATTTCACTTGCCGGCTGGCTGAGTGTCATGATATGTACGTGATCGATGCTCTTTTGAATCGTGGCCAGCGTTTGACCGAGCTCAGAATATCCAGACTGTTGGCACTCATCTAGAGCATCAATGATAAGGAAGATGCCGCTGAAAGTACGCGCTGCGTCTATGCAAGCCTCAAGTAGCTGCTCGCTCGTTGGTTGGTCTTGACCATTGCTGCAGCTTCTAAAGATTCCTTCCAGACTTAAAGTCGCGCCATCCTTTTGGACCGCAAGCTGCTCGAGAATGGAGCGGAGGAGATCATCCGGATGCTGCTTTTGAATATCCTGAAAATCGAAGAAAAAGTAAACGACGGCAATTTCAGGATTATGACCATGTTCTTGCCTCAAGTGCTCAATAACAGCCGAGCACAGGACGGTCTTTCCACAACCAGAAACCCCATGGAGCCACAACAGCTGAGGATTGTTTTTCCACAAACCAAAAGCTTCGGATTCTAAAAACCAGTCGCCGGTCTTCGGCTGATGCTTCCGACGTGCTGAGGAGTAATTGGTGGAAGAGGACACTGCATTAAGCCAGTCGAATATCTTTTGATATTTATGGCGCACGTTCAAAGCCTGGATCCCATCGGCCATTGCATCGATCGTCGAAGTCGCGTCCCAAATAGAGCGGCTTGTAGATTGGGCATATTAACATGCCACGTCTCTTGCAAAGTCTAGTGTGTTATAGAGTCACAGAAGGCCAATGAAAGGAAAGACTTACAGCATGGAATTTTGGAAGATGCTCTTCAAAGTGTCGATGTCAATCTTGATTTCTTCGAGCCGTTTTTGCACCTTGTCAGACTTGTACACCCAGACGGATCTTCTCTGTTGCATCAATTCTTCTAATAGTAATCTCAAAGCACTTAACTCGGTTGCGCAGTGAGCTAGAGAGCTGTCCATTCCTACGCCTTTCACTAGAGCGTTCTCTTGAGGGATGAGGGAATTATGGAAGGCAAGAATTTGACCCAGAATGCTTGATAAGTCAAACAACCTTCGTGCAGCTTGCATTTGCTCTTGGCGAGCGTGTTCATTTTTGGCGGCCAGCTTGCGAATTAATTTGATGGTAACACCCGTGGCTTCGATGAGGGCAATAATGCTGGCGGCACCGCTGATTGGATCCATTCCATGGGCTTGATGCCTTGATCAATGAGCATGGTAATGTGCGTTGGCCCTGAAGGATGTTGCTTTTCAGCCGCATACTAGAGTACCGAGGTCTGCACCGAAAGTCCTGGCCCCCAAGACTCTGGGGGGATCACACTCTGAAACGACGGCGCTTGGACGGAATCGCACCCTTCCGAGATGACATTCAAAGGAATAACATATTAGAATACGTATACTCGTATCAAATTCCACCTCAAGGACATGATATCCCAAGAAGATTATACACTAAAGAAACCCTTTAATCAGGACTGTTACTCGCTAAGATTGTATACTTCCGAGGGGACTTCACCCGGAAATAATCGCGGTTCGAAAGGATGGCAGTCTTTAAAGATGACATTTCAAGGTATAACATGTTAGAATAGATATACTCGTATCAAATCACACCTCCAGGACATGATGTCGTAAGAAAACCATAGCGCCAAAGAAACCCTCTAAAGTACTCAATAAAGCGAGGACACCAAGGGATTACCTATTTACCTGCAAGAATTCATTGGTGTCCTCGCCTTATCAAGTACCTTACTTCTGGATTAAAAAGTACTTATACAGTACGAGTACCTACTTTAAGGGCGGCTAGGGGGTTTTCGTAATGATACTAGGAGCCAAACTAGAGCCTTATTTATAGCCTACTATTTTAGAACTCTAGCTACGTAAACGAGGTACTTAAAATTATTATTATATTAAAATCTTTTTCTTTAATAATTACTTAAAAAGGCTTTCTTTACTTTTAAGAATAATTCTAAAACGCTTATAGCTTAGTAATCTTTTAGAAATTAAAAAGATCTTAATACGCTAACGCTAGTAATATTAATAATATATAAAAATCTTATATTATAAATATATTTTTTATAAAGAAAATAATTATTTAATAAGAATATAAATAGTTAATTTAAATAATAATAATCTAGCTAATATATCTTATTATATTAAAATAATTTTTAAAGAATAAGAATACTAAATATATTATACGCTAAAATTATCTTTAATATAAAAGCTCTCTAAGTAATAATATTATTAATAGATTTTTAATCTAAATTTTATCTCTATATTATTTTTTATATAGAATATATCTTAGTTAATATATATCTTAATAATATAAATATAATATAGATATATTAAGTAGAAGTATATTAAATATTTATTATTATTTAAAATAAATAGCTATACTTTTAATTTTTCTCTTAAATAGATTTACGCCTAATTAATAGAATTATAAAGTAGAATTAGATAATTATATATTTATACTTAAGCTTTAAGTTTAATTAATAATAAATATAAAGCTTAAGTATTTTTATTTCTATCTTAAGATATAAATTAATAATTAGATTAAAAAGATAAAGCTAAGTAAATAGCTTTATTAATATATAAAAAGATAAGTCTATTTATAAATATACTTAAAAAAGTTATCTACTTTAATAAGAAATTTAATAGATAAAATTAAAATTATTTAATATAGACTTATTATTAACTTTATTAAATTTATAATTATTAATAGATTAAGTAATATATAGATAAGTAAGTAATAAATAATAAAAAGCTTAGTAAAAAGTTTAATATAATATTAAATATATTTAGTATATTTTAATTATTATAATAAGAAATATTATTCGCTATTATTAAACTATATTAAATAAAGTATAAATAGTATATATATACTACTTCTAAAGATTATCTTATTAACTTAAGCTTTTATTAAACTAATAATTATATATTATTATTATTTAATAACTTAGGCGGCGTTAATAATATTATATACTTAAAAAGTATTTATCTCTTTATTATCTTTTTTAATTAATAAGACTTTTTATTCTTATATCTTTAGAAATTTATAAGTTTAATTTTAATATAGATTAGATTATCTTTAATTTCTATATTTTTAAAATTTTTATTAATATCTATTTTATTAACTTTAATATAATTAAATATATTATAAAAATTAAGTATAACGGCGCGCTTAAAATTCGCTAAATAAAAATTATCTAAATATAATTTTATTATTATAATAAGATTTATAAAGAAATTTAATTAAATTATAAATAAAGTATTATAAGAGAATTATAAATACTTACTCTATATTTAAATACTAATAAGACTCGTAATAAAGATATATATTTAATAATACTTAACTATATATTAAAATATAGCTTTAGCTATATACAAATTATAATTCTTTTATATTTTATTATAGAGCTTATCTTCGCGGATATTTATAAATATTAACTTTATAAGTAGTAGCTTTTTTATTTATCGCTAAATATTTATTAGCTTAACTTATAATAGTAAGATAATAGATATATAATTATAATCTTAATTATTTTATATTTCTAGTTAATAATATTTTATTAAACTTTTATATACTTTTTCTAAAAATATATATTCTCTTTTTTAACTTCGAAGCTAATATACTTCGTAATTAGTTAATAGACTTATACTAGTAAGAGCTTTATATAGCGAAAGTATAAAAGATATATATCTTATTTAATAAATTTTTTAAAAGTATTCTATATAGCTTTCTTTATAATTAATCTTAAAATAGATAATTTAGAAATAAGAGCTACTTAAGCTATAAAAAGAAGAGTAGAGATAACGCTAAAGATTATTATTTAAGTATTATTAAGAATTATTTTATATTATTAGATTAATAATTATAAGATAAATATAAATAAAATAAAAAAGAGCTTATATATATATAATTAATATAAATATAATAATTAAAAAGATTATCTCTAAAAATTAAGACGATTATAATATAAAGAAGTTAGATTTAAGAAAATAATAAAACGAGTATTATAAAGAAGCTATTTATAGAGCGCTAAATAATTAGTATTATACTTTACTAAAATAGACTAAATTAAATATATAGATCTTAATAATATTAGAAATACTATTTTTATAAATATAAATATTAATTTATTCTAATTAAATTACTACTTTATAAAGTATATACTTTAAATACTTTATATATAAGCTACGTAATAAGAATAACGCGAGATATATAGTATTATATAAGTAAGGCGGAAATATAGTATAAGCTTAAAATCTCGCTAAAGATCTATTCTAATTTATTAACTATTAGTATTTATATATTTAGTATTATCTATTAAATACTCTTAATATAAGCTTTTAGTTCGATATATTATTATTAATTAATTAAATATATTTATATTTACTTCTTTTCTATAGAATATTCTAGTTAATAGTTAAGAATTTAGTTTTATTTATTAAATTATCTTATTATAAGCTATTAGTTTAATATAATATTATTAAGAAATTATATTTACTTATATTTACTTATTTATATAAATTAGCTAATATTAATATAATTTTATATATTTTTAGATCTCTTTATTCTTTTTACTAGCTATTTATTACTTAATTTTTATCTTTTCTTTTATTTTTTTATCTTTCTTCTTTATTTCTTAATCTCTTCTCTTTCTTATTATTAATAACTTATTTATAGAAATCTATATTTCTTCTTATTACTTTTTATTTTCCTCTTTTTTTAATTAATTTCTTTATTGCCGCTAATAACTTATTTATAGAAATTTATATTCTCTTCTATTTTCTTACTTTTTATTAACTTTAATTCTATTTACGCTATTTCTTTTAAACTTCTCTTATATCTAGTACTATTATAAGTCTAGTATTTAAGATTAATAATACTATTTATTAAATACGTTAAATCTTATTTTATATCTTTAAGAATTTTATACTAACTATAAACTAGTAGAAGAAAAAAAGCTGAAAGTAAGATTAAATAATAAACTCGTAATTATTTAAATTATTTATAAAAGAATTATATTAATACTTATAAAAGATAATAATAATAAAGAATAAGAAATAAAGATTTAAAATTTAAGATAAAAGATCTATTATATTATTAACTTATAATAATTAATAAGATATAAGTAAGATTTTATAGCTAAGTAAAATATAGTTAATAGAAAATAATAATAAGATATATTAAAGATATCGATTTTTATAGCTATAGAAATAGAAAATATTTAATTAAGTTAAAGAGATTATAAAGAGTTAAAAATATAAATATAAGATCTTAATAAACTTTTTACTTAATTACTTTATAATTAAAAAAAGCTTACTTAGCTTTAAAGATATTTTTAAGTCTATATTTAATTTAATTATATTATCTTATTATTATAATTATAAACTTCGTTAATTTAGAGTAGTTAAGAATACTAATAGATTTAAGATAAAAAGTAGAGAATTAATAAAGCTTAAAAATATATAGAAGAAATATAAACTAAATCTTTTTAATAAAGAAAGATAACTTATAATTATAAGTTAAAGTTATTAAGCTTTATCTAATATATATAATAATTTTATTATAATCTTAATTAAAGATACTATTCTAGTAGCTAAAGAAGCTTTAATATAATAAGATATTTATAAGTTATAAGCTAAGCTTTAAAAGTAGATACTAATTAAAAGTAGATATTAATAATAAGTTTAATAACTTATTATTTAATAATAAATTATTAATATTATCTTTTACTATTTAAACTTTATTATATATAAATCTTTTTAAGTATTCTATAATACTTTTTATAAAATATATTAAATTTAATTTTAAAACTCTTATTAATCCTTATATCGCGCGATAGCTTAATAAGTAGTAAGTTTAAAATATATTTAATTTAAGACTTAATATATAGAAAACTCTATAAAACGTAAATAAAGTTAATAAAGCTAAAGAGTATACTTTAAAAATAATTAATAAAAAGAAAGAGATACTATTAAAGAAGAATTAAATATAGCGCTAATAAGATTTAAGCTATAATATATAATATCTCTTAAAAAATAAAGAATTTAAAATTAAAGAAATAAGTAATAATATTATTATTTCTAATCTATCTAAAATATATAATTCTATTATTATATTTATATTTTTAAAATTAGTATCTAAAATTCTATACTTTCGTTTATATAATATTTATATAAACTTATCTTTTATATTAAGTATTATATTTATAGACTCGCTTAAGCTTTAAGCTTATATATATTTTAATAATCTTAAGAATAATATTATTAATATTTTATAAAATTAATTTAATAAGAAGATCTTAGATTTTAAACTAAGTCTTATAATTTAATATAAAGTTAAAGAGATTACTCGTCTTAATTATATATTTTTTAGAGAGATTATAAGTTTTAAAGATAATATAATTAAGAAGAAGCTATTAACGCGTCTATTTATATTATAAACTTAAATATAAAATAAACTTCTATTATTTTTATTATTAAAATTAAAAATCTTTATTAAAGCTAATATAATATTATTTAATATTTTTAAAATAATTATTAATTTATACTACTTTAATTTAAGATTTCTTATAATAATAATACTTAGTATTAAAGTAAGAGAATTAAAATTTTATTTTAATATAATAAATATTATTAAAAATATCTCTAAACTTTAATATAATTATATTTAAAATTTAAATATATATATATATTTTACTAATTACGCTAAATATCTTAATAATTAAAGCTTAATTATTTCTTTAGATTTTATATAGTATAATAGCTTAAACTTTATATATATCTTTTTCTTTAATCGAGATTAACGCTTAAGTTCTATTATATAGTATAGTATAGTCTTATTTATATATAAGATTATTATAAAATTAAAGCTTAATAAAATAAATATTAAAAATATAGTTTTAATTAAAGATAACTTTATTAAATTAAAGTTAAAGTAAGTTATATATATTAATTATATATTAATTTAATAAATATTTAAGAAAACGAATTATAGTATTAGTATACTAGTAAAGCTTATCTATAATTATTAATATTAATAATATTAATTAACTAATTAATTAATTATAATTAAAGAGAAGCTCGAAATATAATATTATAAATATATTAATCTTATTTAAATTCTCGAAGTAAGAGTAATTTCTTTATTATTTATATACTTTATTAATAATTTTAGTCTATATCGAAATATATATCGTACTTTAATAAGAATTTATCTTATAATTATTATCTTATCTCTTTAAGAGAGATAATATATTAAAAATATCTTTTTAATTATACTTAACTTATATAATTTATATTTAAATAATATTATAAAAATATTTATATTAGAATTCTAAAAGCTTAAAGATAACTATAAATTATAAATTAATAAAAATAAAAAGATAATCTAGACTCTAATTTTAATATTTATAAAAAATATAAAGAATTAATAAGAAGTTATTAATTTTTTAAACTTTAAAGTAAATCTCTCTTATAGAATATATTACGCGGATTTAAAAAAATTAAGATAATATAAGCTTTAATATTTATAATTTTAGTTAATATTATTAATAAACCTTATATAAGAGAGCTCGCGATATATTAATAAAAATAACTAAATATATTAATTATTATTAAGAGTACGACTTAGTAGTAGAATTATTAGTATTATAGATAATAATATTAATATTTAATTTAATTATAAGTTATCTAGATAATTCTATATATAGCGAATATATAAAAATTATAAGAAGAATAATATCTATATTATATATTATTATTTTTATAAAGTAAGCTTTTAAAGACTTTATAAACTAATTTTATATATTTTTACTTCTTTTTAGTTAAAGGCGTATTTAGTCTTTTATAATTTATTTAAAAAGCTAAATAATATCTAAATATATAAGAGCTTTAATAATTATTTTAATCTTACTTTAAAAGTAGCTACTACGCGTATTATATATAAGATTAAAGTATAGAACTATCTTAATAGTATAAAATTAATATACTCTAAATATATTAGTAAATAAATAGATTATTATTTTTTTAGTATAAATTATAAAGAGTAATAGCTTAATTATTTTTATAGCTTTAAGTATTTAAGAATAAGCTATATTATCTTATATAGTTTTTAAAGCTAGACTTAGATTTTAAATAATAATAAACGTATTAATAATAATAATAAAAGCGATAATAAAGTAGACTAAACTAAAAAAGATAAAAAAAGATAAAGTTTAAAATAAAATATAAATAATAATTTTAATATTTAAAGCTAAATTTAGCGCTATAATAAGTTAAGTAATATATAATACTTATAATTTAATTCTAGTATTAATACTATTAGAGATAGCTTTTAAGAATAAGATAATTACTTTATTTAATATATATATAGCTCTATACTTCTTAGCTTTAATAATTAAGTATAAATTACTCTAGAATATTAATACTTTATTAAGTAAATAAATATATAAGTAAGCTAATCTTTTAATACGCTTTTAAATTATTAAATCTTTTATTAATTCTTTTAAGTTTTTTAAAGCTATAGTTCTCTTTATAAATTATTATAAAATTAAGCGCTAGCTTTTTATTAAGTTCTATATTTAAAGTATAATTAAACTTATTTTAAAGAAAGCTTTTAATATAATTAACTCTAAAATTATAAATACTCTTTATAAGTTATAGTAAAGATATTTAAAGCTATTTTAAGATCTTATTTAAAGCTTAATATTAGCTTAAATATAAGATAATAATAATAATCTTTAATAATATATTAATAATAGTAAATATATTAATCTATTTATATATAATAAGATTTCTTTTTATACTATTTATATAAGTTAGTTATTAATTAAACTTAGTTAAGTAATAATAATAGATAATTTCTATAAAGAACTTTAAACTACTCTTATAAAATATAAATACTTTATATTTATACTTAGCTTAAAGTCTCTTTATTAATATAATTAATTTAGCTTTTAAAATCTATAAATTTTTTTTTTATAACTTTTATATCTTTTACTAATTACTACTTAGTATACTCTTTATATATATATTATTAAAGTAAGAAAAATTTATTTATTTATAAAAAGCTTATTTTAAGAATTATTTATATATATAGATTCTATAAGTCTTTTTATACTACTTTAATTAAGATATAGAGAGATATATCTTCTTAAAAATAATAAATTTATAATTTATTATTAAAAAGAAAGAAGATAGACTACTTAGTCTATTATTATTAAAGTTTATAAAGAAGAAGTATACTATTAATATATTAAAGATCTTATTAAAACGAGTATAAATAGTATTAATAAGATAAGAAAAAGTAGAAATAAATTAATAATATATACTACTATATAATTAGAATATTTAATTTTTATAGCGATATTATTAAAATAAATACTATCTTAAAAAATTATAAGTTTATATATATTAAAAGAAAGATCTATATAATTAATATACTTAAATTCTCTTTATTATTTTTATAAAATAATATAAAATAATTTATATTATATTAATTTAATACTAGAAAATAAAAGTATATTAATAAATAATATAATTAAAGTAATTATCTATATTAAAACTAAGTAGATTATAAGTATTTATAATAATAAAAATATACTTACTTTTATAATAATATATTTATTTTTATTATATATAAATCTATTATCTTTATTTATTATAATTACTTAATATAAAGTATCTTTTTTTATAATTTAGTTAATATTAAATAAAAATTAATAATAAAAACTTAGATCGATTTTTAAGACTTAATTACTTAGCTCTATTAAGTATTCTATTATATAGTAGATTAAATTCTCGTTATAGAGTTAAACTTATAAAACGAGAACTCTACTAGATAATAATTAATAAAATATTTAGATACTTATAATTTATTACTCTATATCTTAATAATAAGAGAATTCTTTAAAATAAAGTACTTACTATTATTAAAAAAATAGAGTAAAATTAAAAGAATATCTTTTATATTAATATTATCTATATATTATTATTCTTTAAATAGTAATTAGAGTAGAGAATATTCGTACTTTTTTTAAATAAATTAAGTAGTTAAATATTAAAAACTAATTTAAGTAAAAATAATAATAATTACTTTAAAAAAATATCGAATAAAAATAAATAATAAAAAAATATATTAAGACTTATTAAAGATATATAATAATTAATAATAAATTATATTATTATTATTATTATTATTATTATTATTATTATTATTATTAT
>JAEUBB010000421.1:0-32466 GCA_018257885.1 Parmelia sp. 050094
CCACCCCTGTCCCCTCCCCCGGCATAACTCCAGCACCCCTAGCGCCAACGAACTCACTCAAACTCATCCCCAGTACCTCAAACACAGCACGCAATTCAATTCTCGCAAACCCCGCTGCACTTCCTACGAATTCACAATCTCCCATAAATAATGCCAACATCCTTGCCTCCGCGCCAGCAACAGCAAGTGAGAAGGGACCCGGTCGGACGTGTAGGCACGCTAGATAAATGTCATAGGTCAGTTTGAATATTCCGACGCGGAGCTCGGGATCATCGAGAACGTAAGGCGTCTGGGACAGTAGATGGAGAAAGTTTCTAGGATCTCAATTATCTAATTCCAGCCAGTCTGAAACCTTGTCCTTTTGGATCGAGCCTTGCGGGACCTTTTTGGCCTCGATGGGGCTGGTGTCTATGATGTGTTTGACCGGTGTGTCGATTGCTCTTGTAGGCTGTTTTTGGATGAAGGATGATGTTGGAGATGTTTGCTTTTTTTCTTTTGATTCCTGAGGGAGCCAAAGGGGAAACAAAACGTATATGAAGAGAAGGGGGCGGGGAGAAGCAAGTTGAAAATCGATAGATAAAGAGGGGTGAAATCTGAACCCCTCCTCTACCTCACCTTACCTAGCCTTGCTGCCCCTGTTCCCTCTCCATCTCCTCTCTCTCCGCTCTGCTCACATGGACCCCCCATTCTACTTCCAACGGCCCCCGGCCCCCCAAGTAACACACAAATTACCCTCCACCCCCATCTTCGTCACCATCCTTCGTCGCCCTCCTCATGATCATCATCAGAATCATCATCATCGGCATCATCGCCTTCACCGCCTTCACCACCGCCAGAGACCCTGGCCAACTCCAAAGAGTCCCCAAACCATCCCAGCCCAGGCCCAAATGTCAACCTCGGTCTCGCAGCACGATTACGGGTCGGATAACTCAGAGCGTAAGCTCGTGACCACGTCCATGTGTCCGACATGTCCATGACTCCTACCCACCTCGGGTTGTCGAACAGCGGCACGCGCGAGGGATGGCGAAAGGAGAACACCTTGCCCAGTTCCCACAGCTGCAATGCATCTTTCTTCGTTGGCAGGACCCGGTACACAACCGTAGCCTCATCAGACAACTTGGCATGAAGCCGTCCTACGAATAGTGCGAAATCTTTTACAATCTTCAGATCGTCGTTATAGATCATGACGTTGAGGTTTCGGATTTGCGATCGTGCTTCCGCTCCGATGGTGTCCATCCACTTCATCGCGCACTCGACAGACGATGTCTCCCGTCGCAGCCATGAGTGTTTTCCGTTGAAGGCTTCTTTGTTTTGATATTCCTCCCGCACATGTAACGAGAATGTGTGATAACGGTAAAAGATCCCTCGGCTCTCGTTCCGAATCTGCGAGCACGTGTTGAAAAGACTAGGCTGCGACATGCCGATTCGGTTCGCCATCCCGCCCTTTTCGGAGCGAGTAAGGGCATCTTGAGAAAGTTCGACATTGATCTTGGTAGCGGTTTTTGCGACATAGTGGTATATCTCGTTGCGTATCTCGGCAGGAAGTTTTTGGAAGGGGAAGGGACTGTTGAAAGCATCAATATCTCTTACGATAGGAAAACTTTGATTCCGTGAAGATGGGGTACTTACTGCTCGATATCGTCATCGGTTAGACGAGAAACTAGTTCTGCTTTGACGCCAGATGTCTCTAGGCCACGCTGGCTGAGCATGAACCTCAGGTCGTCGTTCTTGCAAGCTAAGTAATGGGACATGTCTGTTATCGTGACTGCTAAGCTGAATTATGAGTGAGTTGATTTGTTGGTTGAGTGTGAGCATCAGGATCGATACAGATGTTGGATGTAGGAAATTGAACAAGGCAACCAAATAAGAAAGGAACATTTGTCTACGGAAATTTTGTATAAGTAGTAAGCAAAAGCTAGTGTTTAGCTGCCAAGCCTATCCAGCTCGCTGTGTCAAATGTAGGTCTGTGATAAGTCTCTGGCTAGGGAAGGCTCTCGATGGCAGGACTATTTGTGTGCGTGTGTGATGAGTCAATATGTGGTGTTAGAGCGCTTGTTAGTACTCTCGGACTATTACTATGTTGTTCGGAATGATGGAAGTGCCTATGAGCAAATTGCCAGATCAACACGACATCTTAACACTAATGGAACACGTCCAATCTGATATTCGCGTGACTCGACACCATCTAACATGCCATAGAGAAAGAGGGAAACTCTTCCTGGTTATGTAATAAGTAATTACAAACCGAAGGGTCAAGAGTGCTCTGACAAGGCTACCAAATTACGAGTAGGTATGTCATTTTGAAATCGAGAATTGGGAGGCAAACGCGCTCCATTCTAGATTCGGTATCTCTCGAAAAGTTTTATCATCGGTGGTATTCTGAAGCCCGTTATCAAAATATCCATCATGTCAGCATTAAAGGTCCGACAGTTCCCAAAAGTAGACAACATTGAATCAACATTCGTTTCTTCATCGGCGATTCACGGCGCTCTCTTAGTCTAACCCTCTCCAAAGAGAAGAGATGGCATGTATTGGACTGAAAATTGGCGACACAGGACAGCTAGATGGAGGCCTTCAGTCGCTACTTAAAAAGGGGCAGAAGCGGCTTTTGGTAGCGTTGCGGATTCTTGCTGAAACATCGTATATGATTACGCAGGCCCGGAGTCCTGCTCCGTCTGATGGATCCCGTCATCATCGAGTTTTCTCTCGATTGTCGTATCCGAAGTTCTTTGCAACACCCTCAAGACCTCCAAGCTCGAATGCTGCAACGGAAGCGGTACCATCGATGCGGAGGCTATCTTCCCGGTCGCGATCAAAGTCAGTCGATATGGAGCGATTGTGTATGACGGGCAGATTATTCTTCGAGGTCTCTACATTATCTAGAGTTTTGAACCTCGGACGCACTCTAGGAAAGTAGTGAAGTAATATCTTCACAAATGATGGCATGCGAGCTGTAATGGTGCTGGCATCGGGTTCGATGAGGCTGTGAGGGGACTAGGTATACTGCTGGCGATGCTTATGCTTAAGATCAGTGCGGAACTTGTTACATGGGCTCTACGTCTGGGATAGGCCATGTTTTGTCTTCAGCATACTTGTTTTTGTAACGGAAGTGAATGCTAGCAGCAGAGGCTGCAACTGCTCGTCGATAGAGTTAAAATATAAATGGGAATGACTGACATCAGACCACCACTAAAAATATCAATAAGTTCGACCTTACAGATAAGATGAAGCGGCAACTTATATACTGCGACCAGACAGCCAAATGTCACCCAACAAGCCTATCACCTCTACGCTACATCAATATCCACTTCAACTTCAACTTCGACTCGCCGTGTTGCTGTATTAAATCCATGCTAGTGTCTCTCTCTCCTGATCCTGACCTCGCGACGACAGATGGAAATATAGAGAATGCCTAACAGAACAGTGGGGATAATGTTGTACCGAGGTAGACGCAACGTCTCATCCATCTCATAGGTCGCAAGATTTGGAAATAAAGTGAGTTTGGTGACCCACAGACTTGGTCCGGTAAGCACAAAAACAGTATAGATAGCGAGTACGCACACTCCTGATGGTGTAAAAACACAGGGTCAAATTACAACGAGGAAATCATCGTGGATAATATCGCCGATCCGAAGGTCGTACAGATGTTCTCCCAATGACGCTTCATTGGGGTTTCCAGTACGAATTTGTTTGAGCGTATCTTGTATGCCAAGTGGACTGATATCGACGCACTTACGCAATGACGCATACTGTGTACCATGCAATCACACCGTCAGCCGACAAGGATACGGTCATGTCATTCAGCCGCCAACGACGACCAGCGATGACTTGTCCTTGTTCTCAGCGTTTGTAAAAGTTGGACATCACACCGGCGGGGGTGCGTGGAGATATTCGGGACCTGGGATGGCGGTGATGGGCGGTTGCGGAGACATGGAGCCTGCCTGTCTGTGCTCACTCGGATGGATGCGAAAGACAGACAGGTTATGGGCTTTTTTTTCACTAGATAGATGAATGTCAAGGGCACAGTCCAAACGAGAAGTGCAAGCGGCGCGGGGGACTGATGATTCATCGATCGCAAAGCGGTCTACTTGTATGAGACCGAGGTGCTGACGGACCTTGTCAGTCGACAGGTTCAGTCTCAATCAAAGACGGTAATCACCATGATTCGTGAGCGCGACTCTGGCGAGGCTCAAACCTTCTGAAGCGCTTGACGGTCCTCGGTCCTGAATCTCACTCACACTCTCTCAAGACACGTACTCTCGCTGCCTCTCCATAGCCATTGACAGTTTTACATACTACCAGAAAAGACTCAGCTCATGAGACGTGAGAACGGTACCGTGGTCGGCTTGTTGCAACAACTGGTCTACAAGTCTTTCTATGAAGAAAAAAAAAAGAGTCATGTTGTACGTAGCGCAGGCGTCTTACCGGCCTGCCAGCGTACCCGACCGTTTGCATCCCAAAGCGCGTCAACAACGCGACATGACACGCAACACTCCACAAACTACTACGATGCAAACACGTTCGCACGAGCACTTTAAAACTCAAGAAGAGAAAGGTTTCATATGTTCGATTTATTCCGAGAATTATATAAAGGATATCTGCGCCTGGATTGCCTTGTCTGTCCTACATACAAGAATGCACGATCGTGACCATCCAGCGCGACTTTTCGAAAATTCACAAAAACACCCTCGCATCCGCACCGGAAAAAATGCCAATACCAAGGCCGTCAACAAGGTTGCGCAAGCAGACAGACCTCGACCATTTACAAGAGGAAAGCCGCAAGACCGAGGAACCCGGCCGCACCCGCGCCCGACAGCTTGTTGGCGGCGCCCTTGAAGGTCTCGGCCGAGGTGGTGGGCTTGGGCGCGATGACGGTGCCGACGGCGGTGCCGACGGGGACGGCGGCCGGAGTGGTCGTGGCGGCCTGGGTGGGCTGCGGGGTCGGGGTGATGGTGGAGGTGAAGGGCACGACGCTGCTGCTGGGGAAGGGACCCTCGGACACGGTGACGGTCTGGCTGGGGGTGGCGGTGTAGGTGGCGACGGAGGGCGATTGGGTAACAGTGATGGTCTGGCTGGTCGCGGTGGCGGTGTGGGTGACTGTGCTGGAGGACCCGACGACGGCGGTGAAGGTGGTCGGGGTAGGGACCACGGTGACGTAGGTGCTTGGTGCGGTCACGGTGAAGGTGGTGGAGCTGGGGCAGACGGTCGTCGAGGTGGAGACGAGGGTGGTGGTGACGGTCAGGCCGGTGGTGGTGACTGGGACGCCAGGGGTGTACACGACGCTCTTGGTCGCGGTGCAAGGGCAGCCTTCGGTCACGGTAAGGGTCTCAGACTAGAGGAAGTATCAGTAGGTAGTCCACATGTCCAATTTGCAGAGTCATTTTACCTCGGTCGCAGTGTACACTTTGCTGCCGAATGTGGTGGTGGTCGCAGACGGGCAGTACACCGTGGTTGAAGTGAAAATGTCGGTGGTGGTCGTGGTGTATGGGATGGCTGGAATGACGGTGGTCTTTGTGCAGCCGCAATCGGTGATGGTTGACGTCTCGAAAGCGGTCAGGGTGAAGGTCTTTGCGGTGCCGGTGATGGTGGTACCGGTGGCACCGCAAGAGACAGTGGTCGTGTCTACAACCGTGGTGGTTGTGTACGACGGGCCAGCAATGGAGGACCCAACGGGGATCGAGTAGTTTCCAGCCCAGGCATTTGCAACACCAGCGGCGGCAGCGAGAACGAGGACGGCGGACTGCATTTTGATTTTGGTTTTCTTGGTTTTTTGATTGCTGAAAGGTAGATGGATTGGGGGGTATTAAAAGATTATTAGAAGTAGTAAACTGGTAGTGAGAGTGACAGGAACAGTGCTTAACGAGTGACTGTGTACTTTGGTGAATGGATTGGAAAAGAAGGAAGGATTGGATCGAGGGGGGAAGGGAGTTGTTATAGGTGCGGCGGGCGAACCAACACGGGCTGTGTGATTGAGGCTCGTATTGCTCCTTTTCCCTCTTTCATTATTATTGACAGCCCTGACTGAATATTCCCCAGAAAAAGCGTACGGTCTGACCAATACTCGCTTGGGATAGTGAGCAAACCGCCATGTCCGGGTTTTAGTGAAATGAGGTGTGTTCTAAAATGTGATTAGCTCGGATGTTTTAAATAGAATAGCGGTCGAATAAGAGGGTGTAGATGATATCCAGAGATTAGCCAACGGCTGTGCATGCCTGCACAGCGCAGATCCATGGGATTCCAGGGATGTTCCCCTCATTGGCAAGGGTACTTGTGCAGGAACAAAAGGAGCGAAACCCGGCATTTTCAGGAGAAGCTGCCAAGCTAACGGCCAAGGGAAGGTGCAGGCAGCATACCCCTGACTAAGGCTGATTCGTCAAAACATCCCTTCACGCCAAGCCTTTGCCCTCCACCACTCAGTCCTCTCGTATTGAAATATTGGCCCTCCACCATCGCCAACACCTTCATTTCCCACTTGGGCTAATTCTCCCTAACATCCTTAGTTTCAGCTCGCGTCATGTTTGGCGGCTTGGCCCAGCCGAGAGTTCTATTCAAACCTTTGGATCCGTCTCATCATTAATATTCTCATTATTGATACCATGGTTGCCCAAGGTGAGAGAAGAGAGAAAAGAGGAAAAAAGAGATTTCCTAACATTATGCAGCAGGGTGGTTTAGGCAGTCAAAGCGCAGTGAGATTCATGTTACGTAAAAGAATGCGACATGCACTATGCACGATTTCTCATGCGCACGCAGCAAGGTGCATTGGGCATGATGATTTGCGCTGCCGCCCATCGGAATAATAACAAAGTGTCACTGGTGGAGATAAAATGACTGCGATGATGGTCAAGATTGCCCTTGTAAAATATCGCTGGGCCAAGCGGGGAAAGGAGCAGAAAGCTACTGCAACCTGCAAGTCTTTTCTTCGGGTCCGCTCCGGCTACCATGTCCTTCTTGGGCCCCTCCCTGCCGATCATGCCAAGCCCATCCGACTCTCACTCATCCTCCAACACCAACAAAACTCTATCCCACGCAATAATTGATCCCAGGACCAAGAGCGAACCAAAACATGTCGCTTCCTCTTAGCTACACAGCTAAGGTCAATTAACACGAAATGAGGTATATCAATTCGCATTGGCCCTGCTTGAAAAGACGAAGTCGCTACCAAGGACGAGGGACATTTCAACCTTGCATGGCCTGCCTGCCTTACCTTCCTGCATCCTGCTTGTCTGACACTGGCGGTCTGCGTCTTTTTTAATATGCCTCAGCCCCCAACAATCCCACCCACAGAAAATCGGATCCTGTGAGCAGAGCCTGTCCAGTCCTTTCTTCTCGTCGCATCATCGGGCGTGTCCGAAACATGACGGCATTCGTTCCTCAGGGCACAGTGCAGGAGGAAGGGTGTGGTTGGTACTCCGTATCCCTTTGACAAGATAAAATTGACGGGACTGGGTGTGCCCCCGTCTCTGAGTCAGCGGTCGAGATTCTCACGTCAAGGCTATTATTGCCGCCGGACCGTGTCAGCACTGGTTTCTATCCGAGGCCACGGCCACACCGAATGCTTGTTCACGGTCTTGGTTCTTTTATTCTTCCTGCCAACCATGGGCGTCTACTTGGGCTTGGATTCCCATGGGAGTGTCTAAATCTGTATCGCAAAAGCATAGCATTCGCCAAGAGGGCCGTGATCTTGAGCTGGTGGATTGTCAGCCATGGCCATCAGATCGGGTTTATTGTACGATGCAAGGGGCCAGTCACCAGCGGGTTGTCATGCAGCATCGCGGACAAGATGGTGGGCTCCAGGAAAATCTCTTTCATGAATACAGCCATCGGTGGTACTACGGACCTGTCCATCGGGTTTTGTTCTACTGCCGAACTGTGTTGATAATGTGAAGTCGTATTAGACTTTGTTTCTTTTCTCTACCAATTCGCCCTTGCTGCCTCACAGGAATGTGATCTATCAAGGTTGAGCCTACACCTTACCGCTACTCGAAGCAATGGCACTCCGCAGTCTCAATGCTCGAGATTGCGACCAGCAACAACCGCAATCGGTACGATTTGGATACTGCAGTATACATCCCAACTTGCACCACGACTTCAAAAACAGCTATCGCCACCGCAAGTATATCGGTGACCAAAGGCCCAGCAAACAACGCCTGAGATCCGCCCTCTGTCATCACGCTCAGCCAATTCCATACCGAGAGCGACCATGTCGGACCAATGGTCCACAATCTGCGTTGCAATGACGCGCTTCTGGTTCCGGTCCCTCCTCGGATACGTGTTCGCGATCGCCTATGGCAGACATGGCGTGCACCATGCCACCGCGGCTCAAAGCCAATATCTCGACGACGCTATTTGGCTCGCGAATACGACCTGCTCGATCTGCGATCATATGCTCCGCAGTACTGAGTTCAGCGTTGACATGAGTACTGCAGTAAAGGCTCGATGCCTCGCGACAATGGAAGGCTTTGTCTCCGGTATCAGCAGAGTGTCCCAACAGATCAAGTGCTCGAACCCGCTTTCCGCTCTTCCGCCCGCCTGGACGCGTGCGCTTTGGGTCGCGGTTGTGATCTTTGCGTGCTGCTGGGTTCCGTGTGTCACCCAGTTGCGACCAACGGCATTTGACGTGTGCAAGAAAAGTTTGCGGATGGAGACGCGAGATGGAATGTCTAAAAGAGCATGGTCATATGGAAGAAAGAGCTCTTGAAGGCTACAATTGGATTGAATCATGGGCTCTGAGTCCAACTCGTTGAGAAGCTGGCATGACGGTGATGCTATCTGTATGATATCCTAACCATTACAGTAACATATCCTATCACCGCCTGCTAAAATAAACAAGTCTTCCAGCACACCGGGTATTTGTCATCCAAAACCAGCGTTGCAACTACATCTCCTCTTCCTATCTAACACAAGTCGCTCGCTCCCTTGCTCGTCGTCCTCGCATCAGCAGTACATCCTCATGAAAGAATGCGCGGAAAAGGCTTGTGGGAGTTGTTTGCGCTCATGGCTAATCACGTCAGGACTGGACGGGGTGGCGGTGGAAGGATACACGATCTGGGGCGAAGGGAGCGGGGGATTTTTACATGTTGTTGGCGTTGCGAGCGAGTTGGGATAGCTGGTGGTGGGGGGTAAGGGGTGGTTATTTGGATACGGAGACTGTTTTGTTTGTTTTTTTCTCGTTGAGACTGCGAAGTCATGACTGGTTCGAGGCAAGTGTGGTGAGATTCGGCGTGCGCGGGTGGGATGGGATGGGATGGCGATGGCTTGTGTGGTGTGGTGTGGCAGCATGTGTTGTGTTTATTGATACTCCTCTCTACTCTAGTTCAAGCACATATGTACACTCTTTCGCTGTGGCAATAGTATATCTTGATCAATCAATCAATCTTTCTCCCCAGCCTGTCCCTACACCGGAATCCTCTCCCTATGCTTCTCGTATATCTTACCTAGCCGGCCTGGAAAACCCTTGCGCTTCTATTCGGTTGCTACATATTCATTCCGTCGGCTTTCTTTGGCAGCGGTGAGTGCTATTCTTTGCATAAGGTTCTCTTGTCTATATCTATCTAATGACATTGACGAGATTCCCCCCTGGGCACTTTTCTCGCACGTTTGATATTTAGGTGTGTGTGCGTTGGCGGGTTTGACTTTTTTTGCTCTGGGCGATGGAGGAGGGAGCGGGGAGAGGGAGAGGGGAGAGCGTGTGGGTGAGGTGAGGTGGGGAGATAAAATAGGGTACGGGTGGGGAAGCGCGTGGAAGATACGGGGGTGATGGGGGGAAAAAAAGAAGAACACGGATCAGAGGGCTTATATGTGTATGGCTGCGTGTCTGCACGGCCATCTCGACAGCCGACCTCGATTTCCTCGCCACCGCGCTCCCATCCGTCCAAAATTCCCTCTCCCCGGATCGCAGGTACGACCGACCTATCCGTTCGTGCAACAGGAACAATGCACACCGCAGCCTTTACAATGGGCAGCTTCCGCGTTGTCGGAGTGGCACTTACTCACTCACTCTGCCGTACGCATTTGATGGGCTGCGTCGCGGATATTGATACCAGCTGGCACTTGCCTTTTTTTTTTTTTTACTTTCCTTCTACGGTATCAGGTGCTGTGCGGATGGATGGCTGAAGGGTCGAGATGAGCTGGTGGAGCGTGCAAGTGGCTTCTCAAAGGGTGCACGGCAGTTGTGATAGCAAGCAAAAGCATGATGTTCTAGAGTATGGAGAAGGCCTGTGGGTATATAACCCACAGCCTGACAAAGGACCAGGCAACACGGCTAGGTATGTATGCATGGAAAGGACTAAGGTAGACACGTTTGACATGGCGTTGGGAGCGGGGTGCAGAGTGGAGGGGTCTTTCTTGCCTACCACCTAGAGCTAGGCAACAGCAGTGAGGGCAATGGGGGTGAGGGGGGAAAGAGAGAGATGGGGAGGTGGTAGAGAACGGTTGGCGGGGGTGGTGGGATGGATTGGGTGGTGGGGATTTTCGTACGGGTACAGGGAGGGTTGTGGTGGGAAAAGGGGGAGCGATTGCTTTGCTGGTGCCCGAGGTCTGGACAACGGAGCGTGGCGAAGGAGAAGTTCTGTCGTACCAAGTAAGGTACCTTATGCATGCCAGAGGAACTTTGTCGCTGGAACGGCTAGCGTAGCCGAGTGGCGTCATCGCTAAAGGCGTAGCTTGCGAGCGCCGGCCACCAACGCTGCTTTGCCGCCTCCACCATCGCGTGGTGCAGAGGCTGCTCTCTGCTGGATAAAGTACTCGAACGGCGCGTAGTGGGGAATTGGAGCCGATGGAAATGGCAAGGGTTGCGATGGTGGGGGGCGGGTTTCGTATGCGTGTGTGTGTGAGAATGAATGTATGCGTGCATGACTATTATTACAATAATGAATTCGAACAATGTCTACAGCCAGCTCGTAGGTCTTCCGCACCACATCGTACGTATCATACATACACGCCGGTCGCACACGACGTGAAGAGCCGTCCTCCCGCACCACTGCATGCACATGCCTCTCTAGTCTTCAACCATCAGCGCCCGCGACACCAATCTACTCCCGAAACTTGACCAGCTTAACCGTCGTGCTGTTGGCGGCGCCGCCGGGCCCATCGCCGCCCTCATGCTTCATGTGCTTGCTGTGTTTTTTGAACTCCATCCATCTGGTCGGCGTTAGCGAGGGAGCACGTAGGGAAGGGAGGGGGGGAAGGAAAAGCATACGTCATGCCGTCCGGTGGGCCGGCTTGTGCTTCGCGTTCTTTGATTTTGGTGCTGTTGCTGGGTGCGGAGGGATGCTTGTGGTCGAAGAAGGGTTTCCTGTTCTTGGGATCAGCGAGGGGGTCGTCGGCGTGGTTGGAGGGATGGATGTACTTGTGGTGGGCTTCGCGTTCCTTTATGCTTGTTCCGGTTGAGACTGGAGGTGCACCGCCGTCTTTGTGGTGGTTATGCCATTCCGCTCCTTTGCCTCCTGGAATGCCTGCAGGTCTGTCTGGTGTTAGCTTTTGGTCTCTTTTGGTACCAGTGTCAGTGGTCTGCATATGAGGAATTACATTTTGGCCTCGCGGTTCTCGATCGTCCTTGTGGCCGCTAGATTTTCAGGCTGAGGCAGGCTGAAGGATCCGACCAAGAAGAGAGAGATGACGGCTAGGAGGGATAAAGTGCGCATGGTTGAAGATATGAGAATAGGGAATAGGGCGGAGGTACAAAGGTTCTGCTATGACGTGATGCTGAGAGTCCGGAGTCGCACGGAAGATGCAGAAGAAAGGTATCGAAAGGAAGAGCAAAGAGAGAGTCTTTATTTACGAGCAGGCCCCTTAATAGTAGATGGTACAGCAGACGCCTCACCAAAAGTGGGCCTCAGTCTCTTACACCGCGTCATCGAATCGCTCTCGTGAAACCGGACCTGCGTCGTAGTGTGCAACATCTTTTTATCAGACTGATATCGGCGAGTGAATGATGGTCAGCGTTTTTCTTAGGCAGAATTCTTGATAGGACTAAGCTTTGTGGAGGGAGCCGTGCTCGGGAGGTCTACGTAGACTAGACGCACACGCCGCAACCGCATGTCTCAAGATTGATTTTTCGAATCCTGAAACCTGAAAGTATCTAGGCCAAACAGCCTTGATGGGAAGTTCTTGCGATCGCTCGGCTCATTACTCCGGTCCTGTCTTGTTGAGCCAATAGATTTGATTTCTCGGGGCGACGACTTCGGGGACCGCCAAGCTAGTGAAATACAAATTTGCGCGAGAGACTTCATGACTTCGAAGGACGTTGCGAGCACTATTGGTGCAATCTTGCCGAAATACCTGTGGAACAGAGATATGGTGATTCTAAACATCTCGTAGAGCTAACAGTGGAAGCAATTTCGATAAAGGTCCCAGCATGTAGGCAAGAGGAGGTAGGACATGGATGTTGCATGTACGACACTCATCGCACTAATATGGCGTTGATCTCCGACGGGAGACCCCTTACATGATATGTTCGGAGAAGCTTGTACTCGGATTCACACAGTGATAGTGAGGAGTGTAACCAGACTCATCGTAGCCTCAAAGTTTGACGGCACTATTTTTCACTGGTCGTCGTCTTCTGTAAGCTCGTAACGGCGACTGGTAAAATGTCATGGCGTTCCTAGCCTTAAGTAGTCTTGGTAGATGTGCTACTTAGAATAAAGAATCTAGCAGAAAAAGGACAGGGGCATGATGGCATCGGGACTGGGATCCATGGTCCGCTTTCGTGATGGCTAGGCGTAAGCCGGGCATGACGTATTACAGACAAGGAATGGTATGGCGCACCGCACAAAGCGTCTCAACGGTCCGCAGTTTGGAGTCGATGACACGACGCAAAGATGTGCCTGAAAGCAAATAAAGCTTAGGTTTGTAGGGTAGATTGCAAAGGGCTTTTCTCTCCTTTCATTTCGGAAATTAGCAAATGTGGAACATGAGAGAGTCAGTGAAAACCCTAAGCGTACTGTAGATGATTGTTGAAAGACTTGGAATTATTTCGACGGATGTATGATACCATGAGAGGACCTGCGCAAAAGGAATGGAGTCGAGGGCCGCGAATGAAATGCTTGAACCTGACAACCAGATCGTCACGTCATACCTGAGGTCTAGGGGGCTGAATTCCCTTCATAGATCGAGGTCTGAACAATTGCCATGTTGTTGAAGGGCGTGATGGTGTGGTGGGAGGAGAAGGATGAGACAGCCCCGGGGTCGCAAATACGATGATTAATGCTCCTGAACAAGTCTCAACCTTCTCTTCCTAAACAACAACGTATGATTTACGTGCATGTACTTGCCTGAATGAGCAGGTGATCGGCTAAAGACGGTCATGTGGAAAAGACTGAGCTGACTCGAAGAAAGAAAAATCTCAGATTCGGCCAATCTATGTGCACACTTCATCCCTCGCATTTTTGACAAGGGCCTTGACTCTCTGCTTTTCGTGATCGTCTCCGAATATGGCCTCGACTGCTCGGTCACAAAGATTGAGTAGATCATCTCGGCTTAGATTGAAGGCTTGAGCAACCAGGAAATATTCGTTGCTCAATTTGCTTCCGAATAAGCCGACATCGTCCGTCTTCATCAAAGGCATTAGTCATTGGGGTGGGTGAGACTTTGGGACACTCACACATAGAATAACAGGACAGTCTGTCTTGATCCACGATATGAAATGATGGTCCGCCACCCCACCTTCGATCAGTTTTGCCTGCACGTTGCACGAGACGCAAAGCTCGAGGCCAAGATTGCTGGCTATGATCCTGTTCCTGATGTCATCCCGAACATGTATGACGTGACCCAATCTATCTGGTTGGAAAGAGAGCAACGTCTCTAGTTCCGATACTGAAGACGACGCGGGGGTCTCAGCGAAGTGCAGAGTAATCTTCAATCCATGTAGCTTGGCCCTTTGAAATGCTTCTTTGAAAGTCGGGACATCGCCTTTGCTTGGGTCCCCGCATAGATCGATACCAACAACGCCTCTTGATTGGTTATGGATGGCTAAATCGACGACTTCCATTGCTTCTTCGGGAGAGTTACGGCGATCGATGGAGAGGATAAGATACGTGGTCATGCCACTTCGCTGCGGAAATTTCTCAATACAAGAAAGAACCGTAGTAATGTAGGCATCTTTGGACATGGACGAAGAAGAGCGAGGAGTTGTTCGGAGTTCAAGATAAACCACGCCATCCTCTTTGAAGTCGGAAAGAACTGCGTTGGTAGAGTGAAGGATGCTCGCGGGCGTGGAGCATAGCTCATATATGTACTTTGAGAACAAGGGGAAAAAAGTCATAACATCCCATGATTTGTCTTTTGACATAGCCTCTAAAGGATCCTGCAGCGCCATCTTCGGGTCATCAATCCTTCTCCGCGTCCATATTTCGTGAAGACATTGTGGAGTGATGCTTCCTGTGAGGTGGGCATGCAGTTCTACCTTGGGAAGTTTCCTAGTGAATGCCACATCCACCTTTGTTGCCATGTCTTCAAACTACTTTAGAGGCGATGTGAAAGTGTTTTTCCCATTGCAATGATAGACACCGTTGTTCGCGTCGAGTACAAAGCAATGAGGCAAGAATAGTCGAAACGCTGCTTAGTCATCCTGGACTCGACTTCCTGGACCGGCGTTGGGAAGACAGGTTTACACGAGTGACACGTGGCGGGATTGGACTAGGGCTAAGGCTCCTTAATAAGTAATCATCTTTGCAAGCTCGCAAGATAGCTATCTTGAAACATGTCCTCCATACTGCTTCACTGTCCCTCCCTCCCCTTGCCTAAGAAAGCCTCGACTTTGAAGTTTCAAAGCGTCTCCTCTCGCCAACCTCAACAGCAACTTCGGGATCTTCATTTGTGCCATCTAGCCCACAACGGATCCCGAGGGATTCATTCCGGGTCTCCCAGTCTAGAAGCTTCTTTCGCGAGTGCATCTGCAAGTTCGTTGTATTGGCGAGGAATATGCCAGAAGCCAATCTTTACATCTTGTTCCATCTCATGACTCGTGATTTCCTCATCAAGCTTCAGGAACACATCTAGATTGGCAGGCTTGGTGCCGCGGTTGGTACGAAGGCCATTATTCTATGCCATCAAGATGAGCTTCGACCAAGACTATTTCAGCCAGTGAGTAATGGAGTATCAAGGCTTACCTTCCAGGTTCGAAGCCATTCCGTCATGCCCTTCACCACATACTCCGAATCCGTGGCGATGACCCACGCCTTCTCCGAGTCTCCTGAGCGGTGACTCCTGTCCTTCGTCTTGACTTTCTCCAAGTTAAGTCGATCAGCCACAGCCATATACCGCAGTGCAGCCAGCGCTGCCAGCAGTTCCGCCCGCTGACTTGTCCTCTTTTGTCCTGGGTCTATCAATGACGTGATAGGTATAGTTTCCTGGGTCCACGTCTCTTCGCCATAGGCTATACCGATTCCAGCTGTTGCTCCAATTTGGCCATTGAAGCTGCAGGCGCCATCCGCGAAAATGAGGCGGAAATGGTGGCAGGGACGTGGTTCTTCATAAAGGCGCGACGAGCAGGAGCAGCAGTAGACGAAGAAACATTGACATTCTGGGCAGGTTTTGATGAGCTCGTCTGCTTCAATTTTTTGGAGTCGTGGGCAAAAGATCATCTTCCTTCCGATGATACCTTCGCCGCCTTCGTTGTTGCCGGAGGTGGACATGATGGGATAGGAGTGCTAGGTCTATTGCACGTGTGCAAAAGACGGTGCCTGAGAGGTTGAAGGGAAGAGGAAGTGAGGAAGGTGTTGAAAAGTTTCAAGGATCTATGATCAAACATGGTAGAGTTCTTTCAGTGAAGTCTCATCAATACCTCACAAGTGCCAAGCGCGCTAAGACCCTTCAAATTAGCGCCTTATACTTAGGCAGCACATCTGAGCGCAGAACTCATTTAACGCTGAGGTATTCATTGATTCGTTACTTGATATCAATTATGAGTCGGTAATTTACAAAATATGATAAACTCAACTCAGCTTCACCGTAAGAACCCAGCGGTTGCCTTTTATCGGCAAGCTCGTTCTCTCGTTCTTCTCTTCGCGTTCGTCTTGTCTCGTAGACCTGATTTATAGATATCAAGCATTCTCACCCGTCACCTTTCCCTCAACCCTGTCACTCCAGTACGATCAAGCAAGCAGTAACACGCGCCCTACAACGCTTTCAATACTCTAATGTGGTTGCTATCGCAGTGAGGGAGACACTCTCCTCTTAATTTAAACGAAAATCCGCGTAGTCCACATCATAAGTGTACCGTCACCCTGGGAGGGCTAGTATGCTCAAGATTTAGCACACCAAAAGAGTGTAGGAACGAGTGTGTACAGCAGGGACTCCCTGAGCGGAGGGAGGATCCTGTCTGTTCACGAGCGAGGCACTCTGGGGATGGCAAGATCATTTGGTCGCTGCTACCTCAATATTCCACTGCAGGTCTGCGGTGCGGTAGGTCAGCCCCTGTAGCAGAAAACGAGCGTAGAGCTAGCCATAGGAAACCCTCTAGGCGAGTCTGAATGCTAAGACGATGACTTTCGAAGTGAGGTTTTATAGATTTTACGTACGACGGTATCTGATACCACTTGAGTTTGGCTGGTAGTCTTTTATTCTTTAAAGATAGACGTATAAGGAATATTCAAGTAATTCAATGCAGTACTTATTCTAGTCATCATCTAGACTTGTAACTATAAAGTCTACTTATGAATAGACAAGGTAATGACCAAGTCATACCTCAATCTGGTAACAAGTGATTAATTCTTGCCCAAGCCAGCTAGCAAATGATCAGATCATACCCCCAATAGCCCGCATCCAAGTGACAGATGAACAGATCATACCACTCTAAGGTATAAATTGGTCACAGGGGTAGAAATTTATACCGATCCCACCTTTTGGGGTATGAGTTAGATATCTGCCCCATTTTGGAGTCTCGGAAGTGATGGCACTAACTTGGTCCCCCGTCTGCTTCCCGCGTAACCGACCATCTTGAACTACAGCTGGTCGGCGACACGCTTCTCATGCGTCGATTGCTCCACCGCTAGAGATTCCAGGATGGTTCCTTCTTCCAAATCTCCAGGGGCGATTGCGTTTATCTTAGTGGGAACGCTTGGAAAGCTGACCTTGGATGCATCCGGCCTGTCGTTCAACTCGGAATACTCGCCCACATACAAATGTGGAAAGGTGTCCAAATGGTCACCGCCAGGATGCGACCTCTTGTTCCGTGCGAAAGACTTGGGCTTGGACACGAGCTTCGTCTTTGAAGCTCCGAGACGAGAAGCAATGCGGTCGCGGAGGGAGGCGAGGTATTTGGATTGGGCCATATAAGTCCTCGAGAATGAAGCGAAGGCAGGCATGGAACTGCAGATGATGGCGACGTTCGATTCTATAATTCTGAAATCCAATGAGTCGAGTGGTTTCGTATATCATTCGGTAGGCGTCGAGACTCACGTGCAGATATAGAGGATCGCACCATACCGCGCATCATTATCGAAAAACGCCTTGACTCGATATGCTAAACCAAGAATGCTGGCAGCGACGGCGCTTCTCGATGTCAGAAATGAGCTGAATTAGTTCTTTGTAAGAATGGAAAGGGACATCCTTACAAGATCCCCGTGAAAAATACGGCCAAGACAGCGATTCTTTTCCTTGAGGACATTTGCAGTCCCCACACGACGGGAATCGGCAAAATAAAAATGTACAAATCAAGGACGACAGTGATGGAGCCTTGCACTACGCCATATAATAGCGCTTTATTGCACTTGATTGCTGAACTCGTCAAGTTCCAGGGTTTTCCGGCAGCAGGGGCGCAATAATGAACTATGGCGAAGACAGTAACCAGGTAAAGACAGAAAGAAAAGACCAGGCCGAAATATGCTGCGTAACGAGTGGATTTCTTAGGGCCAAAGACCCGGCTATATAACAGCAAGAGGGATGCTTTAGCAAAAAACATGCCGGGGCCTATTAGCAGGTTTAGTGAGAATAATGTCTGTTGAAAAATTTCCGAGTTGGCATTCACCGCAGACTGTTCCCAGTCCGTCACAAACCTTCGAGAACGTCTTAATGTAGAAGCACAAGGGCGTATCCCCGAATGGCGAAGGTCTTCTCTCTTTGAAAATGATTGCGAGAGGCTGTACTAGAGGCGGTACGCATGTCATCCAAGCTTACCACTGAACACTAAGCCAATATAAGCAAATGAGAGCACCATGGCAATAACGCAGCAGTCTATTCAATAGTCAGCCGAATCATCTTCGTCATTCAGCACGAGAACCGAACGCGAGTACATTCGTCCAATGCAAGCTTATGCTTCGATTGAAAAGCCAAATACACTCGGGTAGCCACGAAAAAGAGCGTCAGTGACACCATGACCGCACAGACGCCGATTATCGCAGGGACAAGCGATGGAGGATTTTTGAAATTGAGTGTCACGCCCGAAGGTGGGGCAGCGGCTGGAATTTGGGAGAGTGGGACCCCGGGAGGCAGTTCAAGAGTTGGAGGCATTCCTGCTGAGGGTTGGAGGTGGACTGCACGAAAAGAGTTTTAAAGCATCGGAAATGGTGCGCGGAAAGTGAGGTTGTGGGTAGGCGATTCAACATGATGATATGTTTGAGCAGGTCTGGTTGTAATAAGGTGAAGACTGGGCGCAGCTGCATACACACACTACTCACTGCCACTCGGAATCCTGCCGACTTCATCTGAAGGCAGACTTCAGGTACAATCTGACCCTTTTTCCGGCGCGTAGTCTTGTCGCTCGCGGTTTCGATCGCACCATCAGCATGCTTACTGTACGTGTACGGAAGCGCTTGGAGCTGCTGCGCTTCATTGCCCGAGTAGCTATTTCGCTCCGGCTGTCCAAGTAGAAGAAAGCCCATAAGCTTATTGTGTTCGAGAGGAGTTGGTGCGGGGCCACTTTCTGCCATTTGCTGGCTAATTGAAATGATCAGCGAAACTTGTGAGGTGCGTCTTACCTGCATCTTGTCGACGTCTCTCCCCTCACATACAGCCCCCATACTAGCACCTGTAAGACTGTCGCAAAAAGCCTCCCCCGCGAGAAAATTACCTGAATCGATCGTTTTCGAAGTCAGATTCTTACAACCGTTGGTGTTTTCTATACAATACATCCGAGTACTGGGCTTGGCAGTTTTAACAGAATCAAATTGGTTTCGGGGTTCTATCTTAATAACGCAATTCTTATAGAAATGTGTGTATATAGAAACCAATCTGCAACCGTTGCACAATTAAAAACCGTTTAAAAAGTGGGACGTTACGTGAATATTACGGTTATGCAGTGCTATGAGGTGCGGATACTGTATTTTAGACTCATAGCCGGCAGGGAAATCCAAGGGCGTCAGCCTGCTCTTTCTGATCCGCTCAATATTCTTTCACGTTCATTTTCATAGCCCCAAATACCTATTCCTAAACTAACGTGACCTTATCCTTGAGGTATGAGATATTCACAGAAGGAATACCTTCATCCTCAGCAAAGAAGCTGAGAAGCCTGTTTGCAGTCCATTGAGGATTTTCGTCCCCTACATCTCTGTTAGCACTGGCCCAGGAGTATGACCAAGGCATCGCAAGTAACCTACCGAGCCAATGCCCAGCCTTCGGAACAGCGTCACAGCTAACATTTCTCAAGATGGTGCCCCAGAACGCCTCCATCAACGCCACAGGTGCCAGGCTCGATTCTCCTCCCAGAACCAGCGCTGGATTTACCAAGGGTTGGACACCTAACGTGGAGTTGAAAAAGACGGCGTCCTTTTCAGTAGTGTTAAAGTACTCAAGCCCAGATCGCAGGTAGCCTGGCTTCGAGATCTCACGCGTAATTCTGTCCAAGTATTCCTGTGAGATTGCCGAATTGCCGGAGTATGACGAGTGCCAGAAATACCAAGCTAGCATTTGTTGTTCCCGGCCCTGAATGAAGTACTGTGCAGCATCAGGGACGGAGAAAAAGGCGAGTTGCCAGTTTTGGTAAAGGCCAGTCACACCGAGCTCCGGAGATACGATTTTTTCGTAGCCAAAACCTCGAAGAGCATACTCGGTATAGACTGCTTCGTTTTACCAGTGAGCGATACTTAGCGTTGAGTGCAGCGGCCTGGCCGCTGCCCTAATCGTGCGCTACGAAGTAGATCTGGGTGATATATTTAAGAAGTCGAGGACGCCTTTCATTTCTTCGGACGCGGTGGCGGACGTGAATTCGTAATTAGATGGTATCGTTGATTGCCCCATCCCCCGAATATCAACAGCGATCACTGTGCAATTCTGGGCAAGAATTGGACCGGTGACATGCCACGTGAGCTTTCAATACCGGGTTAGTTGAGCCATCGCGATCGAACAATAAGATGGGGATCTTTGGAGAGTACATACGGAGTGTTCTGGGTATCCGTGCACTAGTAAAATCGGCGGACCAGTCCCTGCATAGCGAAAGTAAATGTTGACATCCGGAAGGGCTACTATTTGATAGAGCCACTCATCAAATGGTACTAGGTCGGTGGCAGCAAGCTGCAGTATGATTGAGAGAAATGGCCACTTCAGCGAAGTCATTGTAAGGATTTCCTGTATCGCATGAGTCCTCTATGAGCGAACTTTCATCTTTTTAAAGGATTTGTCAGGGGAACATTCGACGGGCATGTCGGTAAATCTGGAGTGACCGACGGGCCGGCTGAGAAAGCTGCATTGTATGATTAGTCAATCTTGACTCAGATGCTTGACGCGAGAGGTTACTAATATCTGGAACTAACTTTCTAGGCCGCAGGTGTCTAGTATGTTGAATCGCTTTGGCGCGAAGTTGCTGCAACGCCTAGGCTTGAGGCTAACACTCGTCCGTCCGTTTGCCCACGGGTATGGGATGCCTGTCGATCCATTCTGTCGAGAGGTCAGAGGGTGCAGCGTCCGTCCCTTTAGATCCTGAAAGGTGGAGACCTTGTGGAGCTCTGGGAAGCTCAGGAAAGAAGATTGGAATAGACACTGAAGGAAGCGTGCATTCTCAATGGGGAAGGTTCGTCGTTTGTTGCCGCCATAGAATGCAACCAGTAACATTGAGTAGAATGCGTTGTCCCATGCTGGGGTGAAGTCCAAAAAGTCGGAGAGTCCAGTCAAGGCCATCTGCTGAGTAGACGTATAATTCTAGTCTCTGAGAGACGCAGAGTGAGAGGATAGCCGACCTCGAGGGCTCGTCGGCTGCCAGAATGTATCATAGGACCACCTTGACCGTATTCGGATCGTCAGCCTTCTGATTGATCATTCCCAACCGTATCGCCCAGTCGTCCCGTCCCGTATACTCGATCAACTCATGCGCAAGATCCAGCCGCCTGGCATACTTCTTGGGCTCGCCATCCACCTGAACCTTGCAGCCATGCATATACAACGACTCTTGCGACTCATTGCTCATCGCCACCAGGCCCACGGACAGCAGTAGCAGCGCCAGGATGGTGATCTCGCCCGCTTGACTTGCATTGGTGGTGACGGCGGCGTTGATGTAGATCAACAGGGTCGCGACGGCTGTGAGCGAGCTCTCCCAAAATGTCGTGTCGCGCAGCCATTGGCCGGCGGTTACGGCTTTGAGAGCGTCAACGGGACCTTGTAGTCGCATCCAGCGGTCCTGACTCAGGAGTATCAACAAGTCTCCTTGCACGCCTGGCTCCTTTACACCCTTCCAGCCGGGCACACTCCGTTGCTTGACGACAATGGCGTTCAGAGTCCGCGCGAGGATCAATATCAGCAGGACGGCGAGAGCCCACCAGTCTTCTATCAAGATCACGAACACGAGGGCAATCAAGGTGAGGAGCACTGGTGTGATATAAAGCAGGAACGAAAGGTTGATGGTTTTTCCAGTACCCTTAAGATCCGATTTCTTTGCCCCGGTCTTTGCGACTTCCTCCACCTTCAATGTCACCAGGTGTCCTGGAACTCCCATCTTTTGTAGATAAAACACAGTAGCCTGATTCTCAACTCGAAACACGTATCCAGAAGTAAGGGCGGCGGTTGGCGGGAGTTCTCCTCCGTTCAGCTCCGTGGCATATTGTTGCCTGTGGATGCCGGGGCAGAGCACCAGAAGGTCGAGAAAGCTGGAGGTGCCGTTCAAGGCCGTATGCTTGGCGATGGTGGTGAGGTCTGCTAGGGCAATCAGGCCAGTAGCGTCGAGCGATGCACCGGGTATGGGCATCTTGCTCCAATGCTTGGGTTGGTGCCTCTCGTGAAGCTGAGATGTGTGGAATTAGCTTGAGGAAGCTGGCACGTTGGCCAGTATCTTACCTTGCTTGAACCTGGTATAAACATCTCCAGCGCCTCCAGCATCTTGGCTTGCACAACTTTAATCATCTGCACACAGCGATTACCCTTCGTTGGGCGTACCTTTTGCTGAGGGGTCGGCACGCTTTCCCAGCCTCCAGCTGCCCTCGCTAAAGTCCCTTTATCCTCTCTACACGATGGAAATCTTGGCTCATCTAGATTCCGTATTGCTATAGTATAATCCTAGGTTGACTGATAGAGAACATGTGTCTCGCTTCTCCAATCTAAAGCTCAACTTGCACTTCCCTTACGCACTCTAATGCATTGTCCTCTCAACGACCTATCAGAAGTACCTAGTGTGTATATACAAAGAAGACGTTGTTCCGATCAGTCTGGTCGGCATAGGCCATCTTATCTTTCAAGAACGCCTTCGATTCCTCACTCATGTCCGCCAATGCTCTCTGATTTTTCCTATTCAACCAATCATTCCACACCCTCATCACCACGACCACAAAGCACAGCGCCGATAAGGTAGCGATGATGCTGATCTTGCCAGAGATATAACCAGGCGCCTGCTTCGCCTGGAACGTCTGTGTCCCTAGGATGTTGCCTATACAGAACGCTATCAATGTCAAGGCATTGGCGGTGACCTTCTTGGAGTGGCCTGCGATGTTCGATGCGTTCCAAGCCAACAATAGCATAAAGGCGGCTCCAAATGTTCCAGTCAAAAAGGACGCGGCAAGAAGACCAGCTTTGTTCTTAGGAATCCCGTTGGGGTCAAGGCCTATCATCAGACCCGCACCAAGTATGGTCGGGAGGATGCAAATCAACATAACAATTGATCTGTCACGCCATTTATCGGACAGGTAACCCACTAAGAGGACACACACTGCACCAATCGCGCCACTAGGTGTGTTTAAGACGAGTGCTTGCTGAGACGTATAACCAAAGGTGGTCAAGAGGATGCTCGAAAAATTGGAGAGCCCGCCATTAGGGATGGAGCTCAGCATGATAGCGAGGCAAATCAGCCATACTCGGGGGTCTTTGAAAGTCTCCAAGACCTGGTCTCTTTTGATGCGAGAATTTTGTGTCCCACTTATACCACGTTAGCCACGTCCTGTCATGTGAAATATGTAGTCTCCAAAATACCTCTGATTATCCTTGACCCGCAGCAACGCAGCGACCTTCTCGGCGTCGGTGAATCTCTTTGCCTTCACGGGTGAATCCGGTAAAAACAAGGCGACCAATAGTCCAATGACCATCGTCAAAGCCCCAATGGCAATGTAGAAGATCCTCCAATTTGCAAATCTTGTATTGGCGAAGCTGACTCCGTAGGCGACAAAGCCACCGAAGATTTGAGTGAGGGAGTTGCAGACATAGAACCAAGAGACACGCCGGCCTTGCTCTTCCTTCTTGTACCACATCGCAATGATCAATATCAGGATCGGCGCAACACTATTATTGAAGTAAGCCGCTGTTAGGAACGTGTCATGGTATCCTCAGGCAGCACATACCAGCTCTCAAATACACCGAGCAAAGTCCGAGCAATTGACAGCCCTGCGAACGTTGTGCATGCAGCATGGAAGCCAAGGATGAGCCCCCATATCATGATATTTATGCCCAAATACAATCCCAAGCGTGATATATGCTGTGCCAGGTATTGCGTAGGGAATTCTGCCACCAGAAAGCCTGCAAGACAGTCAGCAGCTGTTTCCTCTTGCCCAGTTGCCGGCCTCGTTGAAGAGACACAAGCTGGCAGTCCTTGCGTACCGATGTAGAACAGCATAGATAGATCTGAATAGTCCTGCCCTTTCAGATGTGTATCCGTTCGTATTCCCATGACAGCCGTGTAGGATAACGTGGTCTTGTCCAAGAACTGCAGGAAGTATACAGCCGCCAGGAGAGGAGCGATGGTAAGGTCGATCTTCCTCACCAGCCTCTTCAATTGTACCGGATCCTCCAAGATTGCATTTCCAGCTTCTGCGATCTCCAAAGACCTAGGATGATTCTCCAGAAAGGACAACGCTTCGTCTGCATCCTTGAGCGATTCAACTATGACGGTCCCATCTTCTGCAACCACTGATGCTTTCCGGCCGTCAAGACTTGCGAAGGGGTCCGACTTCTCCTTCGTCTCTTGCTCCGATGCCATTGTAGCAGTAGACATGATGGTAAGGACCTGAGATGCGGGAGGGAGCAGGAGGCATGGTAAGCTGAGGGTCCTCCATGTTCATTAAGTGGTTATCGGATTGCCAGATACCAGTACCTCGCTCTGATAGAACTGCGTCGCTCAGCATTGGCATTGCTTATCGGCCTGCCATTCATGGCAGAAGAGGACGTCGATGAAGTCATTCCGCCTCGTGAGACCTCTCGATGCCCGTCATCTGCCGCGCGACGAAGGGTTCGTTGTTTGATGATTGCAGCTATCGGGACCGTTTCTTCATCACCTTCCTTTTTTGAGCTAGCAGATCTGAGAGTGGCGGTGCCAAGCATTAGACTAGCGTTGCGGGGCCAAATTTCCCGTTGGAGGACATGGAAAGCGAGTCCTGAACATCAGAGCAGAAAGCCGATGAAGTCCACCTTGAAGATCAAGGGTCAAACTCTTGCCCACAGGAAGGCTTCCTTTGTACCTCCTCTTCAATTCTCTATACCGCGAATTTCATTTCAGATACGTTACTGCTTCCTTCCTGTCTACCTTGCGCAGAACTTTTGTGGCATATTTATCAGTTCAGACAGATCGATGACTTGTGTTGTGGCGTAAATTTGTGCATGCTGTTTCTTCTCTTCGTTGTAGACCTAGAATATATCGCACAGCCGTCCTTAAAGAGACACGTATAATGAATTCGCTATCGTCGGTACTGATGTCAGACCTTGCCAGTGGTAGAAGCAAGCAAAGAGGTAAAGTCGGCAGATGTCGCACACTTGAGCTGGGAAGATTTGTCGGCTTGTTTGAGGACTTGATTTACATTCAATTCGCACAATTAATTGAAGAATTATGATTCCGCTTGAGCATCGTCACAACTCTGGCTCGCATTTCAGATGTCTAAATCTTATGGACCGGACTGCGAGTTATGTGACCGGTCTCACGCCGGTCATGACTATCTACCATAATGCCCTGCTGCAGAATCAACACCACTCGTCATCGATCCTACACCGCGGTATATATATATAGTGTCCAGCTGCTGGGCGGGCCTACCAATCCTCGCATTACCCGAGAACCCAAATACTTCCTTCCTACCCAAAACACCACCACCCTCTCAAATAAAAAACCAACACGACCCTTCCTAGCCCTCTCCATACCTCAAAATCCCAATCCGCAAACTCGTGCATCTCCACCCACCTAGTCCTCCTCGCGACCGCCACGTAAGCCTCGGATCCGGATGCGGGACCAAATGCACACTGTTGGGATTTGTGGCGATGGGCGTGTCGGGGGCGAGGGCGAGGCGGTGGAGGATTAGGAAAGGAGGGCGGTGGAGAGGAGCGGGGGAGGGGGAGGGTGCTTTGGGGGGATTAGTGGTAGGCGGAGGGAGAAGAAGGGGGGGAGGTGGTGCTGAGAGGGTGGTGAGACAGGAATGGAGGGGGAGGGGGACTGAGACAGTTCCACGACTACTGGTAGTTCAATAGTTTTGATTGTTTCAGCAGCTTTGGAGGACGAGGCGTCGCAGAAATTCAATCAAAGGACTTTTCGGGGTTTTTTCCTCATGAGTCATTGAACCATACAGAGATGAGGGCTGTTATATCAAAGTGCGCATAGAGCCTGCTTCAGAGAGAAAAAGATACGCGGAGGAATCAGAAGTGCGAGTAAACTTGACCCTGAGTCATTACCTTAGGCAGAGTATTGCACACTTGCTCTAAAGCTAAAGGCCCGCAATGTTTTCCTTGATCGATTCCTCCAGTCCTGTGAAACCAGGTCGGCCAAAGGCTTTCAACAGCGCAGCCCCTCTCGAATTGTCCAACTTGCTCAAGTCTCGCGGCGCATTCTCAATGTCGGCGGGGAGTTCCTTGTCGGGCTTGAGTTTCCTCATGATTGCCAAGATGTCGTTGAAGTTGTAGGGGTAGGCGAAAGCCAGTATCCGCTCATTTTCCACGTCCGGATCTAGAAGCGCAGCAACGTGTATGCGCGCTGTGTCTTTGACGTTGACCACTGTGAGTCCAGATCAGCGTTTGCCATTTGAGGTATTCATCGTGAAGGGATTTCAATTGCCAGTTCACTCTAACGTGCCACACGACCCCAAACATGGAACCAGTAAGAAGAACAAGGGTTGGGGAATGGCTTACTCCACTGGGGAGGAATGTCTTTGACGGCATCGAAGTTTCCATTGTAGATAGTCTTGACCCACCCTCCTGTCGACGCGGGTTGCTGGTCACTCAGGATCTCTCCAAAGTTGGCGTTTGGCAACACAGCATTCAGAACGAAGCTTGGTTTATGTTCCTTCACAAATTTCCACATTTCCTGCTCAGCTTGTGTCTTACTTGCGCCATAAACTGCCCATTCGCGTCCGGGTTCATATGGAGGAGGCTTCCAAGCGGCCTCGACCTGCTCGTCATTCCAATCGTCTGTACTGACTGTGAATTCTACATTTGGTTTCGGTGCGGTGATGGCAGTTGATGAAGAAGTATAGACGAAGCGTTTGACCGTGGTCTCCTTGGCAGCAGAGGTAGCTGCGTTCACAGCTCCATCGACTACAGTTGGGATAACCTTGTTGGGGTCAGGGTCAAAAGAGACAACGGAGGCCACATGAGCCACACCGGAGACGCCTGAAGGTGATAGGTCAGATGGGTGGTGATGGATTGGTACCCAATTTGGAAACGCCTACCTTTACATGCCTCGTCAAAGGCACCCTTTTCTGCCATGTCTTTTACTACTACGGCCTCGAACTTGCCCTTGCCGTACTTCTTGTCGAACAAGTCGGTCAACCAGGCGGTTTTGGATGTATCTCTGCTAGTACCCCGGACCTTGTAGCCGGCTTGGATGAGTTGGTCGGCAACATGGCTTGCAATGAAGCCATTGGCGCCCGTAACAAGCACAGTGGAGCCAGGGGCGATAACAGGAGGCTTGCCATTGAAGTTGGGAGACATGACGGAAGGTCAATAGGAAGGTCAGAATGGTGCTCTACTAATGGTTGGGAGTGTAATGGAGATGTTGAGTCGAACAAGTTCTTATTGAGAAGGCGGCTCGAGCGGACCCGCTAGACTTGTTGTATAGACCTTAGGTAGGTATCTGCAGGCTGCTTACTAATTATTAGCAATCCAACTAAGTAGAAATCCAACAAGTTTCTATTAGAGATCCTAATAAATCCTCCAAGAAATTAGAAATGCAGGATTCATCCGATGCCGGGGATCGTTATAAATCGAATACTGTATACCTAGTGTGTGTTCAATGATCACCCTTCACTCAGCACCTACTCAACATCTTGCCACTAAGACTTGGCCTCTCGATTTCAAGCTCGGATGGAAAAGCACTTTGAGCCGAGGGGAGAGGTCGTGCAATAATTTACAGCGAAAGACCGAAGGGCTCAGAGTCATCATGGTGATTATTCCGGGAGTCCTGACGTCACCCGCTAAGATAAGATAAGATGATTGAGGCTCCCACACGGCGGATTGCATCCATCATTCTCCAAAAGTTGCATCTCATAGAAGTTATCCGACAATTCAATATGATGAAATCCCCCGGCCGAGATACTGCACTCGTCTTCAATCTAAGTACCCTTGGACCTGATCGTTGATCATGTTCGTAGTGAAACAAGGTTTGATCTCCGAGACACAGCATGACCCGCCCTGTCCCTCAAAATGAATTACTCAAAATAGCCTCAGAATACACACACAATTATCATGCTTTCGAAGGTCCAAAAAAAGTCGACGCAATAATGGGACACTGAGAGGCTTCTATCTATTGTATGCTTGAATCTATTCGATATAACAGTCCCTTCTTGATTCTACGGCTTTTCCTGGTCACAAACCTTCCAATTGGCATTGTCAACTTCCCTTTTAAGGTGAAGTATCATTGCTAGTCGCGTATAGCATTGGCGAGACAACTTTCAGAAATCTATATGGGCCTGAATTCGCTGTAATTCTTAGGACTGATGTCCGTCCTCCCACCTTCCTTTCGTACAAGATCAGAGTGACTTCTGCCCAATTATTTTTACTCTCTTGGAGCTAGTCTCATGCCTTCTCCACTTCATTGAGCTGGATCTCTATACCTCTCTTCATTTTCTCTTTCCAACTTAGCTAATTTCATACCAAATTGCTTCGTTCGTATATCACTTCGCACGACGAATCGTTCAAAACCTCTTCATCTACCTATATAGCTTGACCGGATCATGCTCTACGTCATATGGACAATGCTTTACGCATCCTCATTTGTCGCCGGCATCGTCATTCCCCGCGATGACGGCCCTCCTGATCCAGGAGATCCCACTGTTGCCGACCCAGGTCTCCAATCCGTTCCTGATACCGCCAAAGCTCCTAACACCTTCAACAATGGCCAAGCCGAGATTATTCAAGAATTTCCGTACAGCGCAGACCCCATACCGAACCTGTATCAGCCACGAGATATAGATATCCCCTTCGGTCGTGTGAGTCAACATTACGGAGTGTATCTTTCCTAACAAGCACGCAACAACGGGTGTGAGAGATACATTGACTGCTTACTCTGAAGATTTGATCAAGTAACATCATTTCTGATCTTGAGAAATGAATGCTGATGCAGAGAATCCGAAGATGTTCCACGGTAATATATCTATGTTTCCTCAAGGTCAACTCAACGATCCAAACTCAAACACGGACGAGTGGACGCCCAATGTCTATGATTTTGCGAATCAGAGCGCCTGTGGGATTCCCGATAATGCATACGTACAGGGGAAAGCTGCCATTCATCCATACTTCCTGAAATATACCGGTCTTGACCGTGAGTCATACCTACCTAGCTCCTGTTCCTATCAGAGTTCTCGGGGTCTGCATGCTAGAATGTATTGTTAAGAAACTACAGGCTACTGCATGCAGGACGTATGTATTTCGCTCTGGCCCGAGGGGGGCGGAACGGACATGATCGTCAAGGTCATGGATATCTGCAGTACCGATCCTAGCGACCCAACCTATTGCGCCACGCCAGCAGACTTCAAAATAGACAGAGCAAAAGTCGAGATACTCTATGGGATTCCGACTCCCGGATCCGCGGACCCAGCTCTGCAAGGTGCCAAGTATTCCAGAGGAGCGTATTGATATCTGACAAAATGTTGGACGAATGTATGCGATCCGAAATTTCCTCTCAATCTGCTGATCTTTTCCTTTGCGCTAGTTCTTTACTTTTATGCATCTCCTGCCTCAGCAGCTGACCCTCGCCTCGTCTTGCAGGCGCTCCCACAACCCGCATACCAAGACAATTGGTTCGCGCAGCCCCCGTTGCCCAACAACTTCAATTGGGATGTCGATGCCACCAGGAAGCAGTGGCAGAATAATCAGAAGTCCTACCCGAGCAAGGGCTGGCCGACCTACCCCGATGGCCTCGAGATCCCTACCGCGCAAAGTGAAGCTGGCATTCTACCAATCACGGACTGGGTACCCGGGCAAGAGCCTGCTTGGGCTCCCATTGCAGGCGGAGTAGGCTTCGGTACTCCACAGCGGTCTCATGGTCCGCCACCGGGTCTGTGGCCTGGTAAGTCTACAGCTAACGCTGCTGCGGGCGCTGGCGCTGCGGAGGTGGAAGTGTGACAAATTCGTCCACACCTTATGCCAATACTACGACCACAGGTATGCTGATTCGGTCATGAAGATTGTATTTGTGAATTTCTTAGTAAGGATCTAGAGACTGACCACATTCTTGGGGCCAGCCATCTCAAGTCAATCGAACGTTACGACGTCGTAGTCTCGGGCGGAGGATCCAGAGATGAAATTTGTGATGATTGAGCCACACATGATTTGCACTTGCAACAGAAGTGACGGGTTGTGATGATTGAGTATTTTTACCAGATGATGCAATTGTTATATGCAAAGTAATATCATGTCATAGAACTACCCTCGTCACGCTTTCTTATCCACCCGTATCCAAAAGTCGCGCGGCCAAATCGCTAGTGCACAATGGGACTTGGTGCGAGTTGAGAGGATCATTCCTAACAAGATGGCTGTCGCGGTCGAGAAGATGCCGGACCGTCTGCGACCCTTGACGCAATTTTGGATGCACGGCTCTTACTTTTGGGCGCGGGAGATACTCCGTGTCATGGCGATGGAAGGAACGGCGATGGCAAAAGGTGATTTTCATGTCAGACGGACTGGTTTCTGATGTGTGGCACGGGTGCGTGGGTAATGCTTGCGACGGTATTACATAAGCGCGGCCAATGATATTTGGCTGAATATCTTCTGCAAGCTTGTACGGAGGTGGAAGCAGCGTTCGAGGGTTCTTAGGCCTCAAATCTCAAATCTCAATAATAATACTCATTGTTATTCCTCAGACGTACGTGCCAACATGCCAACATGCCAACTTTCCTTGGCCCCGTTTGGCCAGCTCGTTTCCAGTAGTGGCGCATTCAGCTTTGCCAATTGGAGAGGCCTTGGCAAGCTACGTGGTGGGGACCGGGGTCAACTTCTGAAAATGCTCACTCTTCATTTCCACTTGTTTTTGCGGCGTCGCTTCATCCAGTATTTCTGTTCGTAAATGTCCAATGTCTCAAGCATATCGAGTCTGTTTAAGTGTGATGTTCATCATCACTCGTTCTTACGAGATTGAGGATTACCTAAAGAGTAAGCTCGTGCCGGGCTGTGCGCTCGCAATAGACCCGCCGCAGAGCCAGGAGGTGGCTCAGAAGTACAAGACACCATTTGTTCATCTTATCTACCGCTTTCATTTTGTGATTTGTCCTAGAGGTAAACGACAACTATGGTCTCCATCCCACCTTCTCGTCCGAGTACTTTCCTGTTCTTTGAAAATCCGTCATCTGCAATGGACGTTTAGAAGGACCTCGAGCCTGTCATTACTCATACTCGCTCCCCATATCCATGATCATGGACCCCAGGATCTTACGCTCTCTTGTCCTGTCTTTGACTCTCCTCGTTATTACAGCCCTGTTTCTTTTCCCCGTAGACCACAAACGCCTCGTCGAACCATGGCGAAAGTCGAAGCACTCTTCCATTGTTGTACAGAACTCTGTTCTCAACGAACCAGCTTCTGCGAGCTACCTTCGTGAAACCACGACATCTTCCTCGATAAACCCTCCACTCCCTCCCCAAGAGAAATCTCCCAAGCAACAACCTCTCAAGATTGCGATCGTAGAGTCCATGGGCTGGCATGACGAGGTGTATGCCGCATTGGTCCACGCCTTCGGCTCCCAGCCTAACGTCGAACTGAGCCTCTTCTTCGAAAACCCACGATGGGGCATGCCCGACCTCCTCAAAACCTTCAAGCTCACAACCCCCCTCCCAGACTACGTCTATCACAGCATAGACGCCCTCGATGTCGCCGAACCTGACATCATCGTCTCCACGACCTGCGAGTACGACGTCCGGAATCTCAACAAGCGCCTTGACGTCTTATTCGAGAAGAGAAAGACGTACCTCTTCTGCACGGCCCATTACGCCAACGAATGGAACGACCGTCACGAGTGGCTCGAACCCAGTCTGACCAAATGGATGGACGCGGGCCTCATGACCATCCTCACGCTCTCCCCGCACGTGCAGAAAGGATTCCGCCAGCCCGGCTGGGGCCTCAGCGGCTGGAAAAACCTCACCCAGCCCTCCGCACCGCAGGCCCCCGACCAGCACACTCCCACCAGTACCGCCATCCCCTGGCCTCCGATCGAGCTCTTCGTCCCCGTCTTCCCCATCCCCGAGGACCCTACAACCCCGGACGACACCGACGAAAACGAAATCTCCTTTGCGATCCAAGGCGGCCTCAACGCCGCCCGCAACTACACCCGCATCATCGCCCACCTCGACCACCTCGTCCACCCCCCCGTGCCCTCTCCCCGTCCAACCAAAGACATCACCCTCCACATCCTCGGTTCCGGCGCCCCGGACTCCCGCCCGTACATCCCCCCTTCCCTCGCCTCCCACGTCGTCTTCGCGCCCGACCTCGACTATCTCCCTTACTACAATTACCTGTCCCGCAGGACGGCGCTGATGCCGGCGTTTGCGGAAAAGGAGTTTTTGAGCGTGAAGGCGTCGAGTTCGGTGCCGGCGAGCTTGATTGCGGGGGTTCCGTTACTGGCGGGGAGGGAGGTCGTGGGGTGTTATGGGTATCTTGGGGGGGAGGCGTGGGTGTGGGATGAGGGGAAGGGCGAGGGGGAGGGGGAGGTGATGGGGAGG